>JAFMOD010000407.1:0-70920 GCA_019802435.1 Corydoras maculifer | reverse complement strand
ATATATATATATATATATATATATATATATATATATATATATATATATATATATACATACACACACCTACATATATAGAATACACACACGCAATATATATATATATATATATATGTTCTGTATGTGTGTGTATGTGTATATACTATAGAGTTGAACATGTGTGTTTATGTACATTGATGTGGTGTTGTCTATGACTGATTACCATGAGATTTGACGTAATTACTCTTTGGAGGATAAAATATACTCTTTGAAACCATCAAGAAGCAACTTCAATTGTTTCACCACCTCTGTGCGGTTTGTCCATCAACACCAGTAATTGGTGTTAGACTGCTTAGTGCTATTGTGCACAGGAAAAACATATGTAGTTTTGTTTGGTGTCTTTAATAAAAAAATTTTCTCAAATAAGTTTTTTCCACCAGGATGCAACCAACATGTAAATTTAAATGATAGTTCAAGTTAAAGAAAGTAATTTATTTATAAAGTGCTTTTTACAGTAGTACATTGTCACTAAGCACCTTTACACCCCGAAAGAGCAAGCGACAGTGGCAATATAAGAAAAACTCCCCGTGTTCTTATTTTAAACAAGAAACCTTGTGAGGACAAAAACTAAGTGGGGGGACTCATCCTCCTTGAGCTGCTGGGCAGCATCAACAGTGTTGGACAGCCATGTTCAGATTGTGTGCTGATCATGATTGTTGTTGCCATTGTGTAAAGGAGGCCACATGCTGTTCCCCACAAAGGTAAATGTAAAATTAGGAACATGTTTTCAAGTTAGGATTAGTAAGTTGTCTAGGTGGGACTTTTAAAATAAAGTATGAGTAAGAAAGTGAATGAATGTGTGATTTGAATTCATTTTTATTCAAGCCTGTACCTTAAAGTCTTTAATCCCAGCATAAATGCTAATGGGAAGTGTTTTGGCCTCTCTGCTGGACCTGGCATCTGTTACGATCTCAATCACCTGCTCCAAAGCCAGGCGCATGCGCTGGAACACGGCGTTCTTGTTAAATCGGGCAGAATCACAGTCTGGGTGCCTCAGGCATGTCTGGAAAAGCAAAACAATCCCTGTAAATGCAACAGGTCTAATTTATAAAGACTTTAGGTTACAGATTCTACTGCACATCATCTTTCAGTTGTTTCCATTAAGCATCACCACATTTTATTATCTTCCCTCTCTGTATCAATAAACCTCCTCTCGGGCCCTCCTCTCCTCCACCTGCCTGGTGGCACTATCCTCAGCCAATATAAAGCCCCCCAGTTTAAGAAACAATGTGACAACTTTAATTTCAATAGTTTTTAACACGGCGGCACGGTGGCTTAGTGGTTAGCACGTTCGCCTCTCAGCGCTAGGGATTCCCGGTTCGAATCCCAATCTGGGTGGAGTTTCCATGTTCTCCCCGTGTCTGCGTGGGTTTCCTCCGGGTTCTCCGGTTTCCTCCCACAGTCCAAAAACATGGATCAAGTCAATTGAATTCTCAAAATTGCCCCATATAGAGTGTGTCTGTGTGAGTGTGTGCCCAGCGATGGATTGGCGCCCTGTCCTGGGTCTATCTGCCCAGCGCCCGAGACGTTCTCCCCTGGATGGGCATGGGGAACCCCACCGCGACCCTACTAGAGGATGAAGCGGGAGATAATGAATGAATGAATGTTTTTAACACAGCATGTAGCATTTGTGTTGCTCAGACCCAAACCTTGGAGGCAGTTAGAAGCATCATTGTACATTTCTCCAGCACGGCGCGAGCTGCAGCCATCCGAGCCTTCTGCTTTTCATCCTTCAGATCCTGACAGACAGACAGACGGACACATGTGTTGCAAGTCATGGTAACACTGGCTTTGTATATAAACAAACCAAACAATAAAAACAGTTGTGCAGTGTCTTAAAGGGCAGAAGAGGTTTTCACTACCATGTGCTTTCTCGTACACAGTGTGCAGACAGAGATATGATTTAACTACCAAACAGGATGTTTATTCACAAGCCTGTACTCCAGCTTCCACACAGGGATCTGGAATCGGACATGTGTACTGGCAGTGTGAGCACACTCTTCTCTCTCTCTCACTCTCTCAGCTAGAAAATCATGTTTTATAAAGACTGATGTGATTATCTGTTATTGGATTCCCTGTATGTAGCTGTATAGATGGAGGCATCAAATTTGCAGTGAGGTGGTGAGGTGATGTGTTAGTGAAGCGCTCATGGGAAGCTTCAGTCTGAGTAATATAAAGCAGAAGAATGTTACAAGGGAACGCTGCAAATATTAATAATACTAATGATGTTATTTGTAATTCCATGATTTATATAAATATTATTAGTAACACATTCCTCCATCACACACTGAAATTTCACCGGCCGCATGTACGGAAAGTCGCCGTCCACGCGAAGTTTCATTGTGGCGAAAAAAGAAGCAATAAAGAAGCTAATGAAGCGAAAGATGTTAATGTGTTCACAAAACAGAGTGAAGATGACAGTTATTATACATTTGGATCAATCACAACAAAAAATGTGAATGCCGTTCTATTAAATGTTAATTTACTGTTTAAATTAATGTTTTTATATTCATTATTCAATAAACATTATATACTGTATATCTCCATTCATTATCTTCCGCTTTATCTTACAGTGTATTAGGGTCGTGGGGGGGGGGGTCCCCATACCCATCCAGGGGAGAACGTTTCGGGCGCTGGGCAGATACACCCAGGACAGGGCGCTGGGCACACACTCTACATGGGGCAATTTGGAGAACTCAATTGACTTGATCCATGTTTTTGGACTGTGGGAGGAAACCGGAGAACCCGGAGGAAACCCACGCGGACACGGTGAGAACATGGAAACTCCACCCAGATGGGGATTCGAACCGGGAATCCCTAGTGCTGAGAGGCGAACATGCTAACCACTAAGCCACCGTGCCGCCTATATAAAGAATATAAAATAGTAATTTAAATAGTAAATTAATTAATTCTTTATAAAATACTATATATATATATATATATATATATATATTTTTTTTTTTTTTTTTTTTGTATTAAACACTACATTTCTTTTCTATAAAATGTGTTTTATGTATGATGCAGACTCTAGAGTGAATTAATTGGATTTACAATGATTCAAAAAAAAAAAATCGGAGCCTTAGTTTTTTATTAATTCTGGATTTTACAGATTGTTTGTGGATGGATTAGCAACGAAAACAGAGGTTCCACTGTACAGGAATGTGAATGGTGTGCGTGTCTTACATTCTGTCTGTCCCCTGTAAGGTGAGCAAATTCAACCATCTCATTCCCAAACTGGCTGAAGATCTGCACAAACTCCTGAAAAGTGGAGACTCGTTCCAGCTTTTCCAGAGTCACCAGCACCTACACACAACACACATACAAAGCTGAATTTCTTATTTGTAAAACAATTATAATGCAAAACAATGAGCATTTTTGCAACTTTATGAACATCTTTACAAATTACAGTATTAGTAATCTCACATTCTACCAACAAGCTATAATAAAGTAGCAGGTACGCATCACTGTGACAGGATGAGACTGAGTGAGGACCGAAGGATTTTTCCACAAAGGAACATGTATTAAACTAACATTAAACTGTCACCATCGCCATATCCCTGTGTTCCACGATCTCTCCCCCCACTGCACGCGACGCTCTAACTGACTGCACACTGATCAGAAGCAGCACCTTCAGGAGGCGTGTTAATTATCTCTAATAAAAAATAATAAAAAAAAAATCCTTAAACAAGTCCTTTAATCCGATCCACACACACACACTACATATACAGTATATATATTCCCCATGCCCATCCAGGGGAGAACGTCTCGGGCGCTGGGCCAATGCACCCAGGACAGGGCGCCAATCTATGGATACACACCAACAGAGAGACTCTCTATATTGGGCAATTTGGAGAATTCAATTGACCTTGATCCATGTTTTTGGACTGTGGGAGGAAAACCGGAGAACCCAGAGAAAACCCTCACAGACACGGGGAGAACATGGAAACTCCACCCAGATGGGAATTTGAACCAGGAATCCCTAGTGCTGAGAGAAGAACGCACTAACCACTAAACCACCGTGCCGCCTGCCTATATATATATATATATATATATATATATATATATATATATATATATATATATATATATATATATATATACATACACACACACACACACACACACACATAAATATGTACTATTTTTTAAGACAATATATAGAAATTCATTCAAAATGTCATTCTTTTAAAAAAATTCAAAGTTAAAATAACTACTTTTTTAAATAGAATAAAACACATGTTTATATCTAATCAATTTGTAGTGCGCCAGTTTTTATTAGCCACTAGATGGGGCACTAAGTCACATCTGAGGACATGGAGCAGAAGAATTGAAACTGTCAGTCTGTCCACCACACATGGTTTCATAGGGAGGGATGTGAGGGCTGCAGATAAGCGGTCAGAAAAAAAAATTGCTAAATAATTAAATGATTTCTATGAAACCAGTTTTGTCATTGTAATTTAACATTTTAAATTCTTTCAGTTTAGTAATGCTGGTTTATTTTATTTTAATAATAAATATTCATGTTAAAAAACAACTGAATTCAGGGAACTTTGGGCTAAATGAAATAGTTTTGTTCATACATGTTAAATACAGAAAATCCAATGCGCTACTCTTCAATGTATTAAGTTAACCAGGAAACAAACGTCTCACGCACACAGCAGTGTCTTACTTTACTCTCACTATAGGGTTGGAAGGGTGAGATTAGTTCTCGAGAAAAACAAACCAAAACAAGGGAACCTCAGTAAAGTTCTAAAAAGTCTGGAGGGTTGACATGTAAATGAGAAGTGCGGGTTTAAGGTGACATCAGGAACATCCATCCATCTTCCGCTTCCGCTTTATCCTCTACTAGGGTTGCGGAGGGGTTCCCCATGCCCATCCAGGGAAGAACATTATGAGCGCTGTGATGTGTTAGCTCAGATTGGCTTCAGCATGTGCCATCACAGTGATTAGGGATGTTAGACAATATGCTGAAGATGCCACAACTTAATAATATCCATCTATTATCTTCCCCTTTATCCTCTATTAGGGTTGCGGGGGGGGGGGGGTTTCCCATGCCCATCCAGGGTAGAACGTTTCAGGCGCTGGGAAGATACACCCAAAACAGGACGCCAATCCATCGCTGGGCACACACTCACTCACACAGACACACTCTATATGGGGCAATTTGGAGAATTTGACCTTCAACCATGTTTTTTGGACTGTGGGAGGAAACCGGAGAACCCGGAGGAAACCCACGCGGACACGGGGAGAACATGGAAACTCCATCCAGATTGGGATTCCAACCTGGAATCCCTAGTGCTGAGAGGAGAACATGCTAATCACTAAACCACCGTGCCACATCAGGAACATGCCTCTGATAAGTCCTTTATTTACAGCTGATCACTTCGATCACTGTTTTTAACGATTAACGATTTCTCTGTTATTCAGTGATTGATTGGTGCCCTGTCCCAGGATGTTCTCCTCTGGATGAGCATGGGGAACCTCACCGCGACCCTAATAGATGATAAAGCGGAAGATAATGGATGGATGGATGAATTCTCTGTTATTCGATTACACCTCTTAACGTCTTCTGGTTTCTTGTGAGTTGAGCAGGATGCTACAGCATTGATGCAGGACGCTTCATCAGATTATTAAACTAAATGTTGATCTAATCTGATGGACAGAACCTTGATGTCGGTCAAACTAACTGCATTGCCGCCTGAAGGTTGCTATTTATTTTAACTCAAAATCAGATAAATTTAATTAAAATTCAATGAGTGAATCGTTGATTTAATACACTTGTCAGACTGAGTATTTGACCATACACACTATACACACTGCCTGTTAAAAAATAAATAATAAAGGCCACACTCGGTTATTTGGTTGGTCTGCCTTTAGCTTTAATTACGGCATGCATTTGCTCTGGCATCATTTCCACATGCTTCTGTGATGTCACAACATTTATTTCTGTCCATTTTTTCTACAAGGTCTCGTATGTCCACCTTGCAGCGATGAGGATCCAGGTTTGAATCCAAACAGTGTATAACCTCTCCTTAATATTTTCCGCTTAATCCTACACTGGGGACTAGGGTCACGGTGCAGTCCTCCATGCCCATTCAGGGGCGGACATTTCAGACACTGGGTAGATCCACCAAGAAGAGAACACCAATCCATCGCTGGACACACACTCACTATATAAGGGGCAGTTAGAGCAGCCCATTTACATTGATCCATGTTTTTGGACTGTGGGAGGATCTGTGGGGAGACATGGTGCTAATTCTCACCGCATCACTGTCCGTAAGGACAGAGTCACATTGCACCTTTAAGCAACAACTGAGCAATGAGGGTTAAGGGTCTTGCTCAAGGACCCACATTGGTAACTTCAGTGGACCTGAGATTTAAACCCACAACCCTCAGATTGATAGCCCAACACCCTAACCATTAAGCTAACTTGCCCTCTTCAAACATGGAACCCAGTGCTGAGAGGCGATCGAGCTAACCCACACAGACACAGGATTCCCGGTTCGAATCCCAATCTGGGTGGAGTTTCCATGTTCTCCCCGTGTCTGTGTGGGTTTCCTCCAGTTTCTCCGGTTTCCTCCCACAGTCCAAAAACATGGATCAAGTCAATGAAATTCTCCAAATTGCCCCATATAGAGTCTGTCTGTGTGAGTGAGTGTGTGCCCAGTGATAGATTGGCGCCCTGTACTGGGTGTATCTGCCCAGAGCCTGAAACGTTCTCCGATGGATGGGCATGGGGAACCCCCCCCCCCCCGCGACCCTAATAGAGGATAAAGTGGAAGATAATGGATGAATATTATTAAGTTGTGGCATCTTCAGCATATTGTCTAACATCCCTAATGACTGTGATGGCACATGCTGAAGCCAATCTGAGCCAAAACATCACAGCAAGAGGGTTCTGGGTTTGATTCACTATTGGGGTCCTTTCTGTGCTGAGTCAACATGTCCTCCCTGTGCCTGAGTGGGCTTTCTTTGGGTACTCCAGTTCCCACCAACATTCCAAATACATAGTGAGGAGTACATTACTCACGATCCCACATTTCCACACTAGTGTTTTAGGCCCCTTAACGACGTCAGTGCTTCAGAACATCACAGCATTGAATAGATGTTCAGACACTCAAACATGGATGAGGGCGAAATGCTGCACCTCAACACAGGACAACATCCCTGCTTGAACAACAGGACGTCTTCGCATTATAAAGTACAGAGACAGAGATTGGAAGCAATGCAGAAGGCCCAGCCTGGAAGAAAAAGATAAAGCGGGTGCTATTTGAGGCTCCTTGCTAGCGGTGGGTGTTATCGGGCCCTGACAGGGACAAATTCAATTGAGTTCCTCTCTAATAGAGAGCTGCTCTGCTGCCTGCCTGTCTAAACAACTCGAGCCGAATGTGATTAGCTGTAGCTTGGAGTCTGCACGTGTCCACGTGCATGCAGGTTCCCATCGTAACAAAAAACAGGTGTCCTGCCAGGTTCGATGTGCTGCTTCTCCTCAATCATCCAGCGAGTGGCAAAACCCAACACCGAACAATGAACAATGACAGGATCTAAAAGTGAAATAACTACTGGGAGTCTAAACACAGGGTTGGACATAATGAGTCATTGGGAAAGCTACGTGTATATTTTCCAGAGAGAAGATGAAAGGGAAGGTGTGCGTCAGGGAGATAATCACACGGCTCTTACTTTGTTGCGCGAGCTGATGATCTGTTTGATGACAATGCGATCTGCAAGCACCAGCACTTTAGTGACGGAGGAGAGGAGCATGCGAGCCGCCTTCACCATGCCCATCCGGTCACTGAACACCGTGCTGCGCCCGTCCACCTCGCTCTGCTCCATGCTGCACACGTCCGTCAGCTGCGCTATGGCTGCCCCTGCAGTATACACAGGCACATTACACTCAGAATACTTATACAGTATACATATACAGTACGATCAAATACTCGTTTACATTGAAATACGTTTGTGTCTTCTTGTGTATAATGCACTTTAGTTATCGGCCATTATGGTCCATCAGGAACTTGGAAACTCCACCCAGATTGGGATTACATTTACATTTGGCCATTTAGCAGATGCTTTTATCCAAAGCGACTTACAAGGTGAGCACAGGGGTTAATCACAACATCCCTGGAGAAATGAGGGTTAAGGGTCTGGCTCAAGGACCCACATTGGTCAATTCAATGGATCTGGGATTTAAACCCACAACCTTCAGATTGATAACCCAACACCTTAACCACTGAGCTACCTTGCCTTCTTCGAACATGGAACCCAGTGCTGAGAGGCGACCGAGCTAACCACTAAGCCACCATGCCACCCTAATACTATTACATATTAATACACATTACACTCAGAATACTGAACGCATATACGATCAAATACTCGTTTACATTGAAATACGTTTATGTCTTCTTGTGTATAATGCACTTTTAGTTATCGGCACTGTTCTGTATAGTCTTGCACTTTTTGTTCTGTGTTGCATTATGGTCCATCAGGAACTTTGTCTCATTTCACTATGTACTGTACGTATCTAAAAAGACAATGAAGTCTCGCTGACTCTTTTTGAGTCAGATCTCTAAAACCAGGGTTTTTGGTTTTTACACACTTTAACAGAAGAGAGATTTTTTTTTTTGTTATTTATATTTCACCACTCAGAGGTGTGTGTCATTGTCAATAATGTCACAGCTGGACAAAGACTTAAGGACCGGACCAAACCAACTATCCATCCATTCATTATCTTCTGCTTTATCCTCTATTAGGGTCGCAGGGGGGTTCCCCATGCCCATCCAGGGAAGAATGTTTCGGGCGCTGGGCAGATACACCCAGGACAGGGCGCCAATCTATCACTGGGCACACACTCACTCACACAGACACACTCTATATGGGGCAATTTGGAGAATTTAATTGACCTTGTTCCATGTTTTTGGACTGTGGGAGGAAACCGGAGAACCCGGAGGAAATCCATCCAGACACGGGGAGAACATGGAAACTGCACCCAGATTGGGATTCGAACCGGAAATGCTTAATGCTGAGAGGAGAACATGCTAAACACTAAGCCACCATGCCACTCCCAAACAAACTAATTACTACTAATTAAGTTTTAATATTTAATTTTTTCCCCATACAACCATTATCTTCCGCTTTATCCGCTACTGGGGTCACGGACACACAGTCACCAACACAGACACACACTCTGTATGGGGCAATTTGGAGAATGTAATTGACCTTGTTCCATGTTTTTGGACTGTGGGAGGAAAGCGGAGAACCCCGCGGAAACCCACACGGACACGGGGAGAACATGGAAACTCCACCCAGACTGGGATTCGAACCGGGAATCCCTAGAGCTGAGAGGAGAACATGCTAACCACTAAGTATTTTCATTTTTTATTTCCATTATTTTAGGATGTATTATTTTAGGAAATCTCTATGCAAATCTTTAATTTGTTTTGCTTCTACATCATGTGAAATGGATATGCAAATGTTCTACAAGCACCTCGAGCCAAGTATCATCTGTAGATCACATAGTGCACTTGTCTTTTCAGTCAGCAGCCCACTGGCTGGTGGCTAATCAGATGAGAAGGTTTTTTTTATTAATACATGGTAATTTACAGGATTGTGCAGAGCAGCAGGTGCAGCGGTAATGTGTGGCCTGCCTGTCAAAAGCTCATATGGACATGCAAAGTCAGAGGCTTTCTGGTATACTGTGGGACCAGTTGGCATACACAGAAAGGAAGAAGGCTATTTCAATGTGCTTTGCTACAAAAGAACCCAAAAAAAGGGAAAAATGCAGAACAAAATGAAAAGACTGTCTGGAGGCCTGGATGGAAAAAGAGACAAAAAGGGAAACATCTGTACAGATGGTTGGTTTGGGATGAAAGGATGTATAATTTCGGCAAAAGTTGTGCAGCATGCTTTTGCTTTCACTCCAAAAGACATCAGAGTGAAGCTCTGATTGCATCCGGCAGCTGGTTTACTGCCAGACCCCCAGTATTTGGTCGTTTCTACCCAAAATGATGCAGGAATATGATGCAGGAATTTCAGTTATGCTCTGAAACTTATATTATATTATATTTATATGATAAATATAATATTTTATATGGCGGCACGGTGGCTTAGTGGTTAGCACGTTCGCCTCTCAGCGCTAGGGATTCCCGGTTCGAATCCCCATCTGGGTGGAGTTTCCATGTTCTCCCCGTGTCTGCGTGGGTTTCCTCCGGGTTCTCCGGTTTCCTCCCACAGTCCAAAAACATGGATCAAGTCAATTAATTTCTGAAAATTGCCCCATATAGAGTGTGTCTGTGTGAGTGAGTGTGTGCCCAGCGATGGATTGGCGCCCTGGTCCTGGGTCTATCTGCCCAGCGCCCGAGACGTTCTTCCCTGGATGGGCATGGGGAACCCCACCGCGACCCTAATAGAGGATAAAGCGGGAGATAATGAAGAAATGAATAATATTTTATATTTATATTATATTTATATGATATTATTATATAATAAGCATTATACATACTTATTATTTTTGCTAGATTTATATTTCTCTCTATATAAAAATATCAGGATGAATATAGCTTTGCAACAAGGTCTGTAATGAGACATGTATTTGTACTAAACCATTCGTTACGGGGCATCTGTTTCGGGGCATGTTTGTGGAACCATTTTTGACGTGCCAACACATATTCGGCGGCATTATCCACATGTGCCCATAACCAGCGCTAATAAACAACCTGCAAATAAAAAAATAATCTGCTTTAAAAGCAGCTTGTGTGATATCAGACAGGTCCAACACCATCACTGAAGCAATTTAGCATGTGCAGTCATCCCTTACCCATCGCAGGAGTTATGCCCCCCCCCCCCAGCGACGACAGGATCAGAATACTTTATTGACTGTATTATTATAACTGCAGTTTTTAAAGACACTCTATTTGTTGTGTTAATATATACAGAATATACAGTTTATATACAGTAAAGAATTACCATGCACAGTGAAATTAAACTAAAAACACAAAAACTACAGAATAAAGTGAAAGTAAAGTGGATGTGTAAAGTAGGTTATACATTAATATTGTACATTTAAATAATGTATAATTACAGCACGACATTGGCGTAATATTTAGATATATTATAAACCCTTTTCAATCTATCTCCATTTCCCACACATTTTCCCTTCTACATTATAAACACTTCACATGCTCTTATACACTACCTGCCCTTTAATCAGTATTATTGACATTATGCAGTATTGCTGTATATGTTGTTAAACAAAAATGCTGTAATACAGAATTATGAATTATATATATAAATATATATATATATATATATATATATATATATATATATATATATATATATATATATATATATATATATATATATATATATATATATATATATATATGCCGGCACGGTGGCTTAGTGGTTAGCATGTTCTCCTCTCAGCGATAGGGATTCCCGGTTCGAATCCCCATCTGGGTGGAGTTTCCATGTTCTCCCCGTGTCTGCGTGGGTTTCCTCCGGGTTCTCCGGTTTCCTCCCACAGTCCAAAAACATGGATCAAGTCAAGTCAAAATTTATTTATATAATATATAAATATCCATCTATCCCTCCATTATCTTCCGCTTTTTCCTCTACTAGTGTCGCAGGGGGGTTTCCCCATGCCCATCCAGGGGAGAACGCGGGCACTGGGCCGATATACCCAGGACAGGGCACAGCATCACACACACTCTATATGGGGCAACTTGAATTCAATTGATCTTGATCCATATTTTTGGACTGTGGGAGGAAACCAGAGAACCCGGAGGAAACCCACGGGGACTCGGGGAGAACATGGAAACTGCACCCAGATTAGGATTCGAACCGGGAATCCCTAGCGCTGAGAGTAGAACATGCTAACCACTAAGCTCCGTGTCACAACATATAAATATATTTATAACATACAAATTAGAGTGAAGCTGCAAAAAGTATTGTGAGGGATAGCTAGGGATGATTGTACATCCCCTTACCTCCACCGCTGTACCGAATTCATACACAACCGTACAGGCCGCATGGTGTGAACCAAACCGTGAATTTACTGCTGTATTCTGAGCTTTACAGATGACTATGAGGAAGCACGGACTGTCTGCTTCACAGCAGAAGAGCAGCACCTCGGGCGTATATCTGAAGTGCCGGCTCTGGTGTCACTCAGCTCGGGTGTTTAACGGACAGGCCTGAGGCTGTGTGTTTCACAGATACTCCAGATGCTGAAATCAAAGACCTCAGTGCTGACACACTGCAGCATCATGTCTCAGCTGTAGATCACTGTAGCTTATGAGTTCACTAAATAAAAGCTCTGTCGTAACTCAGCTTAACAGACATCTGAAATAACATATGACACAGAACACAGGCTTCAAATGTATAAAACATCCCAAATACGAGGGGCGTGTAACGGGCTCATGGGATATGGTTTAGGAGCCAGACCTGCAACCTGCTTAGGGTAAGGTATCCAACCTCAGGTTCTCCTGGAGGCCATTTACACGGCTGTTCAGCGTTCCCAGCACATGTCTTAATACAATAGTGTTTCACTGCATGGATGGGTTAAATATAAAAGGACACAGTCCTCTGTGTGTAAGCAATGCAGGCTAAAAAGATCATTTTATGACTTACAGTAAAGATGGACTTTGTAGTTCTACAATTCCAGACTGTAGTTCATCTGTTTGTGGTCTACAGTACATACTGTGTACATCCCCTTTACTCTGTTCTAATGTTCAGAACCCCAATAGTAGCACCACAGAGCAGGGGTTATTTGGTGGCTGCATTATTCCTATCCCAGCAGTGTCACTGAGGTGTTTAAATGAAACTACACTCTCCCTCACTGCACTAAAACCCCACTCACTACATCAGTGTCACTGCAGAACTGACAATAAACAATCCACCACCTAAATGATTCCTGTTCTGTGATGCTCCCGACCAATAGAGAAGAGAACCAACAGAGGACTAACAACAACAAACAAATGGACTACAGTCTGTAATTGTAAAACTACAATATGTCCATCTATATGGTAAGCGGAGAAAATAAGAGAAAAAAGGGGTGTGTGTCCAAACTTTTGACTCATACTGTATGTTTTAGTATACAGAGCCTGCAGCTTTATTTGAGGTGTGAGGTGATTATGGGAAGAGCGGCAAGTTTTTTGTGGCCTTATATTGGTATATGTATATATTTTGGGTAACAATAGACAATTAAGAATTATCTGCAAGAATGGGGCGTGTCCAAACTCGATGATGTATATGGGGCTTTAAAATGCTGTGAAAGTAAACTTCAAAAAACGCACATATTAATATAAAGCTTAAGCAAATCTTCAGCCTGCATGGAATAACAGCTGCAGAATGAGCTACTTGTAGTGTTTTCACAGACTTCTCCTTTTTTAACGCCTCCACTACCTACTATTTCACCTTAAAAACCAACCTGGGAAAAGTTCTCACCTGCGCTGGTAAACTTTGTGTGTGATTTTTGCTCACTTCATGAAAACAGTCAGGAAAAGGCAGCAGGATTAGCTGCATGGCTGCATGTCAGCACCAAAAGGAATGGGCTGCCAGGCCTAATCCACTCTAATCCCATCCATGTTTCACATCTACCTCACTGGGAGGTACAGAAATGAATGATAACTGTTTATGTCCCATACACCATTACCATCATTCAGCAGATCTGAGGGCAGGGAGGCAGCAGAATAGGGCTGTTGTGCTGCTGCTGGTCTCACATTCTATACCTCTTGACAAACGCAAACCACCACCGAGATGGTTATGGTTCTTACCTCTCACTCAGACAGCACTATGATCACTACTACAGAAAATCCACAGGGAGGACATGTTGACTCAGCACAGAAAGGACCCCAATGGTGAATCAAACCCAGAACCCTCTTGCTGTGATGTGCAGGGTGCGGTAGCTCAGTGGGTAGGGCATTGGGCTATCAACCTAAAGGTTGGGTGTTCAAATCCCAGGTCCACTGAAGTTACCAGTGTGGGTCCTTGAGCAAGACCCTTAACCCTTAACCCTCATTGCTCACCTTGTAAGTCGCTTTGGATAAAAGCGTCCAATAAATAACCAAAATGTAAATGTAAATGTGTTGGCTCAGATTGGCTTCAGCATGTGCCATCAGTGATTAGGAATGTTAGACAATATGCTGAAGATGCCACAACTTGATAATATCCATCCATTATCTTCCGCTTTAGTAGGTTATACATTAATATTGTACATTTAAATCATGTATCATTACAGCACGATATTGGCGTAATATTTAGATATTTTATAAACCCCTTTTCAATCTATCTCCATTTCCCACACATTTTCCCTTCTACATTATAAACACTTCACATGCTCTTATACACTCCCTGCCCTTTAAACAGTATTATTGACATTATACAGTATTGCTGTATATGTTGTTAAACAAAAATGCTGTAATACAGAATTATTTATATAATTTTATTTATATAATACACACACACATACATATATACATAAAATTATATATATATATATATATATATATATATATATATATATATACATACATACATACATATATATATATATATATATATATATATATATATATATATATATATATATATGTGTGTGTGTGTGTGTGTGTGTGTGTGTGTATATATATATATATATACACACACACACACATATATATATATATATATATATATATATATATATATATATATATATATATATATATATGGCGGCACGGTGGCTTAGTGGTTAGCACGTTCGCCTCTCAGTTCTAGGGATTCCCAGTTCAAATCCCCATCTGGGTGAAATTTCCATGTTCTCCCCGTGTCTGCGTGGGTTTCCTCCGGGTTCTCCGGTTTCCTCCCACAGTCCAAAAACATGGATCAAGTCAATTGAATTCTCAAAATTGCCCTTATATAGAGTGTGCATGTGTGAGTGAGTGTGTGCCCAGCAATGGATTGGCGTCCTGTCCTGGGTCTGCCCAGCGCCCAGGATGTTCTCCCCTGGATGGGCATGGGGAACCCCACCGCAACCCTAATAGAAAATAAAGCGGAAGATAATGAATGAATGAATTTACTATGGCTGGAATCCCTGTTTTTGGACTGTGGGAGGAAACCGAACCCTGAGGAAACGCCTATGGACACGGGGAGAACATGGAAACTCCACCCAGATTGGGATTCGAACCTGGATCCCCAGCGCTGAGAGGACAATGTGCTCACCAGCAAGCCGCCGTGCACCAACAGGTGCGTTAGATAGCTCTAACCAACATCCATCGCAGTCGGCGCCACCTCCCACCATCCTCCCATGTCTCTCCCACCCCCCCAGTGCTCCTGCCACAATATGAAATAAGCAGCAGTCCTGGGACAAAAAAAGATCATTGAGAGAGCTCAGTGGGGTAAACCCACATGGTTCACGCTCACAAAAAGAACTGAGGCTCCGAAATCTGGTGAGCAGAAAATGAGATTAAAAACGATGTCTGTCACATTAGTGCAATTCTCAGGACTGATTTGGGAGCAAAATGGAGGCTCCACTCAGGATTCCACAGTGCTCCGCATTAGACTCTTAATGGAGAGTAAAAAAATTTGTGATGTTAAGTAAACGGGCAGCTTAGTGGTTTGCATGTTTGCCTCTCAGGGCTGGGGATGGAGAATGATCCGTACTGGTACTGATCCTGATCCAATGGCTTGCTTTTTTTTTTTTTTTTTTTTTTTTGAAATACTGGTCTGAAAGAGGGCAGCACGGTGGCTTAATGTTTAGCACGTTCGCCTCTCAGCACTAGGGATTCCCGTTTCAAATTCCCATCTGGATGGAGTTTCCATGTTCTCCCCGTGTCCGCGTGGGTTTCCTCCAGGTTCTCTGGTTTCCTCCCACAGTCCAAAAACATGGATCAAGTCAATTGAGTTCTCCAAATTGCCCCATATAGTGTGTGTTTGTGTGAGTGTGTGCCCAGCGATAGGTTGGCACCCTGTCCTGGATGTGTCTGCCCAGCGCCCAAGACGTTCTCCCCTGGATGGGCATGGGGAACCCCGCCACCCTAATAGAGGATAAAGCAGAAGATAATGAATGAATGGTCTGAAGGATTTCTAAGGCCACTTGATACAATACCCTATTTCAAAAAGTGCTACATAAATAAATTTCAATTGATTTGTTTTTAACTGTTTCATGGCAGAAAATCCATGCCCCCTGATTTCAGAGCAGTCCAGAGAGAGAGCGGTCTCTACAGTCCGGTTTACGTTTGCTAGATCTTTACTAAAAGGCATTAAACGTCCCACTAATAAAAAAAATTCAAGAATCCCAAAATAAAAAGCAGGAACTTTGGACATAAAATTTTTGGATTTTTGAAACACAAATATCCCATTGCTTCGGGTGTCATTCTCCGAGAGAGAGGGTGTGGTAGTTTTTTGGGTGTTGGGCTGTCAATCAGAAGGTTGTGGTTCAAACCCCAGGTCCACTGAAGTTACCAATGTGGGTCCTTGAGCAAGACCCTTAACCCTCATTGCTTATCAACCCTGTGCTCTGACTCCAACCAAGTTGGGATACTTATAAGTCGCATTGGATAATGGATTTGGTCATTAAGCGTCTGCTAAATGACCAAATAAAATTTAATTAACTAATTATGAGAGAGTGGCACGGTGGCTTAGTGGTCAGCACGTTTGTCTCTCAGCGCTAGGGAGTCCCAGTTCGAATCCCAATCTGGGTGGAGTTTCCATGTTCTCCCCGTGTCCGCATGGGTTTCCTCCCACAGTCCAAAAACATGGATAAAGGTCAATTGAATTCTCCAAATTGCCCCATATAAAGTGTATCCGTGTAAGTGTCTTTCAGAGGGTGTGTGCCCAGTGATAGATTGGCGCCCTGTCCTGGGTGTATCTGCCCAGCGCCCGAAATGTTCTCCCCTGGATGGGCATGGGGAACCCCCCCACGACCCTAATAGAGGATAAAGCGGAAGATAATGGATGGATGGAGTAATGTGCATGTATAATTCTAAAGCAGACTATACTGTGCATGTTTAGCGTCATTGCAAACATTTTAGGATCGATATAAATGTCACATTTTTGCTTCAGCTAACCAACCTGCTCTCCGGGCTTCAAAGCAGGCATGGCCCATTTCCTCCCTTAATTCCTCATTCTCCAGGGCAATGGCCTCTCCAACGGCCACGAAGCGACTCACAGCAGCACTGACCGCCTGACCGACCCTCTGGATGGCCTGCAAGGTCTTGTCGGTCTTCTTTAGCGTGTCTTTGTGATTGATCAGGGTGGTTATCTGGAATGAAAATGATACAAAGAGGAATTAGTCATCTAGGGAACATGGCCACATATTTAAAATGTCCACAGTGAGAACAGGGAGGAAAACGGTGGGTTAAGTGCAGGTCCCCAGTCTCTGTTTATAGTAGTTCATAAGTAAACAGTCTCACAGCTTGACTCATGCTTTTACAGCAATGATGTTCCCACTGAGCTGGGATTAAATACATCAATTATGCATTATACAGCCAGTTCCCATTTCCGCTCCGAAGAGCCATGCGCCTTTCCTTTAGTTGGTGGCCAAGGGCAGGCACAGTGCTAAAGGACACCTGTAATTAAAGCAAAACTGCAGGAACCATGGATGACACAGAAGAGACTTAACACGTTTATTACCAATCCATCCAAACAGTTCTCCGTTCTGTCAACTGGAGCCATTAGTGACCTGCATAGTTATCGAACAGAACGCAAAAACGAGTATCAGTTTTTAAAAATGACGTACAACTCAAAATGCAGGCTTTACTTTTGATGGATTCCCAGCAAAAGCCGAGAATTTAAATACTCTCTTTTATCACTAGAGACAGATCCTCAGTGCTCCAGGGATTTCAATTCATTCATCTGAGTAACATCAGCCTCCCAACTGACTGATCTACTTGTTTCTTTACTAAAAAAAAAGCAAGTTCTTTAATTTCTTTTCTCTCAACTGTCTTGTTATAATCTGATTTATGTGCAGAAAACTCCAGAAATGTGAGAAATTAGAGCTGCAAAGTACGGCGGCTTTATAAAGTGTTGTCCCATTGCAAAACTCGACCCTTAAAATATTCTCAAAACAATAACTCAGCCTTATAACTGTTCTCGACATCCATCCATCCATTATCTTCCACTTAATACTCTGCCAGGGTCACGAAGGAGACCCCATCCAGAGGAGAACATTTGGGACGCTGGATAAATACACCCAGAACAGGGTGCAAAATCAATCACTGGGCACACACTCACTCACACAAACATACTCAATATGGGGCATTCTATTTATTTTAAATCCTTCTTTTTGGACCATGGGAGGAAACCGGAGAACCCGGAGGACACCCATGCGGACACGGGGAGCACATGGAAACTCCACCCAGATTGGGATTCAAGCCTGGATCCCCAGCGCCGAGAGGCGAACGTGCTAACCACTAAGCCGTCGTGCCATGCTGTTCTAACCATGGTAACTAATATTTTGTACCCACAACTGGAGTTACATTTGACCTGATGTTACCGTTAAATGAACAGGAACATGTTTTTGTCTTCCCGAAGGACACATGGCAGAAGTTTGAGATCCCCTGCTGTAGTCTGTTAACCGTCAGCCATGTTGTTAAGCTTCATGAGAAGTCAGGCTTTGATGTCGGTTTCCCGTTCAGTCCTGAACCCAATGCACCGCTTTCATTCTTCACTTGAACATAAAACTGACAAATCCTTAAATCCGACTCGGTTTTTGAACCCCCCCCCCCCCAGATACTCAAGATACTTTTTTTTCCTCCAGCAATATAAGACTCTTGCTCAGAGTTGTTCATCTCAGTCTTTTGTCCATAACTGGCTGTTACATAAGCATACTGTACCTGAGGTGTTCAGCCTGCATTCACACCCAGGGTTCAGCAAGTAACCGATGAGGAAAATTATCTTATAAATGTCTAAATTATAGAGCAGCACGGTGGCTTAGCACGCTCGTCTCTCAGTGCTGGGAAATCACGGTTCCAATACCAATCTGGGTGGAGTTTCCATGTTCTCCCCGTGTCCGCGTGGGTTTCCTCCGGGTTCTCCGGTTTCCTCCCACAGTCCAAAAACATGGATGAAGGTCAATTGAGTTCTCCAAATTGCCCCATATAGAGTGTGTCTGTGTGAGTGAGTGTGTGTCCAGCGATAGAGATTGGCGCCCTGTCCTGGGTGTATCTGCCCAGCACCTGAAACGTTCTCCACTGGATGGGCATGGGGACCCTAGTAGAAGATGAAGAGGAAGATAATGAATGGATGTCTAAATTATTGTTGTACAAAACATATGAACATCTTTAAACTCTCAAAAACTCATAAACCAGAATAATCTGACTCAGATATTTATACTGCACAAAGGAATCAGTTCTCCAAATTCAATTAAAATGTCTTTAAATTAAACTTGTCAATAAAGCTTGTATTTTATATGTGTGCGCAGTGATGGATTGGCGCCCTGTCCTGGGTGTATCTGCCCAGCACTTGAAATGTTCTCCTGATGGGCATAGGGAACCCCCCCCCCCCAACTACCCTAGTAGAGGATTAAGCATAAGATAATATAATGAGATAAGAGCATGATTACAGACTGAATGAGATGACAAGACTACAGGTTTGATAATCAGCCACAACGTTATAACCACTGACTTATGATGTAATTATAACAATTATTGAATTACAATGTCACTAATGAAAATGGATATATAAGGCAGACAAATAGCAGTCGATCCTTGAAGATGATGCAAAAAAATGGCCAAGACCCAAGACCTGTGACATGATGGTGACCCCTGATACTAAGCCATAACATGTATGACTGAAATGTAAATATACAGTACAGCATTAGTCAAAAGGCTGGTCACACCTCCTTCCTCCTCTATTCTTTACCATATAGATGGACTTTGTAGTTTTATAATTACAGACTGTAGTCCATCTGTTTTCTTTGTTTTTGTTAGTCCTCTGTTGGTTCTCTGTTCTCTGTTGGTCAGGAGCATCACAGAACAGGTATCATTTGGGTGGTGGATTGTTTATTGTCAATTCTGCAGTGACACTGATGTGGTGAGGGGGGTTTTAGTGCAGCAGTGCTGCTGTAGTTTCATTTAAACACCTCAGTGACACTGCTGGGATAGGAATAATGCACCAACCAAATAATACCTGCTCTGTGGTGCTACTTTTGGGGTCCTGACCATTAGAACAGAGTAAAGGGGATGTACACAGTATGTACTGTAGAACACAAACAGATGAACTACAGTCTGGAATTGTAGAACTACAAAGTCCATCTTTACAGGAAGTGGAACTGAAAACATGAATAAGTGGAGCAAAAAGGGGGTGTGGCCAAACTTTTGGCTATGTTCACTAGGGGTGCGAATCTCTCAGTGCCTGGCGATTCGATGTCGGTTTTTGAGGTCATGATTCGATTCAGAAACGATTCTCAATACAGAAACGATTTTTTTCAGTTCAAATGGTATTTAAATTGAGTTGAAATGATGTGATTGACAAGATGAAATGATGATGAAAACAAATAGAACATTTATTTAAAACAATACTTTCAGTTTCCGTCCTGTATCAAATCTTTTTGCATCATTTTATATTTATACAAAAAAAAAATAGGATTGCACTAAATTAAAATGAGCAGTGTTAGTTTAGCTGAGCTGCCTGACTTTTTCTTACATAAAAAACATCCATCAATGAACAAATAATTCTAAATATATTAATTCCAAAGTTCACCATGGTGCATTAGCCTTTAATAAAAACTAAAATATAGACTTTAAAGTCAGAATGCATTTAGATTTTGCAAATCTTTAAAACTTACATATATTTTTACATTATTTATATATATATATATATATATATATTTTTTTTTTTTTTTTTTTTTTTTTTTTTTTTTTTTTTTGGGCGCATACATATGTTAATATTGTGTATTTAATTTATCTTCTATGTAGAGTTTATATCCTGATGCCTCACCTCAAGAATTTCAATGTGCATAAATGACAAACTTGAAGCTAGAATCGCCATGACTATGAATTGCGATTCTTGGAAGAATCTATATTTTTCTGCGCCCCTAATGTTTACATCACTTTTTAATGAGTATTTATTCTATAATCACTCACATCCACATTAAGACTTCCATTAACTTATAATGCACTTATACGGTTACTCTACTGTGGAACAGTTACTTCACAGGAACCTTTGGATGCTGGTATTAAGGCCAGTACCAGGAGATTCCAAAGATCACAGTTTAGCCGTCATATTACGCAGTCTAAAATTCATACGCATACTTTTAATAGCACGAGTGACCGAGTTTCAAAGTGCTTCAGTATATACAATTCAACTCAGCGGTTCTGAACACAGCATTTTAGCAATATGAGCACAAGTCATCACCCAGCAGCTAAACATGTCACCCAGGAAACTGATTTAGTGTTTATTAGCTGAGGTTTCATAATGAGACCAATGTGTATTGTTGAAATTGTTTCTGCAGCAGCATTACACACAACTTCCTGTGCATAGCTTTTAGGATTGTGTTAACACGAGATTGACCTTGCAACATAATATCGATCTAGTGACGGAACTCTGAATGAAACGCTTTTAAAATCCCTTTCACACATTTCCTTTACCGTATGTCACACACCTTTACATCTCGTTATCATTTTCCATATAATTTATGGTCAATTAAATAGTTTTTATTGTGAATAGTCTACTATTTATTTTTATCTATCTATTTAAATACTATATAAAACTATATTTAAATACTATATAAAACTATATTTTATAGCTGCTGAAAATAATCGATTAAGCGATTCATAGTCCAGGCGATTCAGAATCGATTCAAAATTCCCAAAAATCGATTTTTTAAAGAGTTTTTTGGCGCCCCCTTCTGAGCGTACTGCATATCACATTATGTATCCGCTCGGCCATCGTACAGCATGCTTGTTAACCAGCTCCCGTTGTAGATCGCCATCATGCTAACGGAAAGCATGGAGCAAGGGGAGAGCGGGGTTAATCCTCTACTAGGTTTAACTACCCATGCCCAATCAGGGGAGAAATTTTCAGGTGCTGGGCAGATACACCCAGGACAGGGCGCTAATCCAATGCTGGGCACAAAATTACTCATACAGACACACACACACTATATGGGGCAATTTGGAGAATTTAATTGACCTTGATCCATGGGAAACCCATGTGGACACGGGGAGAACATGGAAACTCCACCCAGATTGGGATTCAAACCTGGAATCCCTAGTGCTGAGAGGTGAACGTGCTAACCACTAAACCACCGTGGCGTCCGGCATCTCTAATGTCACAAATAATTAAAGAAATTTAAAAAATGATTGATTCTTTATAAACTCAGCGCTAGGGATTACCAGTTCAAATCCCAATCTGGCTGGAGTTTCCATGTTCTCTCCATATCCGCGTGGGTTTCCTCCGGGTTCTCCAGGTTTCTCCCACATTCCAAAAACACGGATCAAGTCAATTGAGTTCTCCAAATTGCCCCAGATAAAGTGCGTATGTGTGCGTGGTCTGTGAGTGTGTGCCCAGTGATGGATTGGCATCCTGTCCTGGGTGTATCTACCCAGTGCCCGAAACGTTCTCCCCTGGATGGGCATGGAGAACCCCCCCGCGACCCTAATAGAGGATAAAGCGGAAGATAATGGATGGATGGATGGATGGGGGATGCTAAAACATCCTCATCAACACAGATGAACATTTAGATACTTGCATCAAATCTCACTAAGGGCTGGGCGTTGTGGCGGTTTCTCAATGAGCCATTTTCTCAGAATTTTAATGTCGTTGAGTAGGAACACTTTACTCTCAAACCCCATTCTTAGTAATTGAATGCACAACCATGATTGTTCAAGGGAGAAATGGCGAATTAGGAAGTGGGTTCACGCTGAGTACACATTTTAATAGCTGGACGGATCGTCTCCACAGTCCGACTAGATGATTGCAAGTGTGCTGCTCTGCACCCAGCCTTGGAGAAACAGCAGATAATTAGGGGGGGGGGGGGGGGGGGGGGGGGGGGGGGGGGGGGGGGGGGGGGGGGGGGGGGGGGGGGGGGGGGGGGGGGGGGGGGGGGGGGGGGGGGGGGGGGGGGACACACACACACACACACACACACACACACACACACACACACACACGGCAGCACGATGAATTAGCACGTTCGCCTCTCAGCATTAGGGATTCCCGGTTCGAATCCCAATTTGGGAGTTTCCATGTTCTCCGCAAGTCCTCATGGGTTTCCAGTCCAAAAACATGGATCAAGGTCATTTAAAGTCTCCAAATTGCCCCATATAGTATGTGTCTGTGTGTTTTTCATTGTGAGTGTGCCCAGTGATGGATTGGCACCCTGTTCTGGGTGTATCTGTACAGTGCCCAAAACAATCTCCCCTGGATAGGCGTGGGTTTAGACAGCCTTTGTGTTCCACATATTATCCATGTTCTCGGTTCCACTTAATATAAGATGGACTTGTAGTTCTATAATTCCATCTGTTTGTTGACTACAGTACATATGTTTGTACATAGTATGTCCTCTTTCCTCTGTTATAATAGTCAGGACCCAAATAGCAGCACCACAGAGCAGGTATTACTTGGTTGGTGCATTATTCCTATCCCAGCAGTGTCACTGAAACAGCACTGCTGCTCTAAAACCCCCTCATCACATCAGTGTCACTGCAGAACTGACAATAAACAATCCACCACCCAAATGATACCTGCTCTGTGATGCTCCTGACCAACAGAGAACAGAGAACCAAGTCTATAGTTGTAGAACTAAGTGGAGAAAATAAACAATGGAGCAAAAAGTAGGTGTACACAAACTTATATATATATATATATATATATTTATATATATACACATATACACACACACACACACACTTGTACAATGAAGGCTACAGCAGTTCCTCTTCTGTTTCATTTCATCAGAAGAATTAGATAAGATCCTTGAAAGATGCCCAGTTTAATGTCCCATCAATCCTACTGAACGGTCAGTAAGCAGGTGGAACATTGTAACTTAAGACTGCAAATAAACAATGTCATACGTTACTGTCCATGTAGTAACTACAAAGCCATGTTTTGTTAAAAACAATTGATCTTTACCTATAAACCTTAAATCCCGAGAGCTTTGTTGTCACTTTCACTCAAAGCTCAATAGAAGTTTTATTGGCATTACAAAATAAATTCTTGGTATTGCAAAATTTCATTCTCCATCACAGAGCGCTCTTCTTGACTGTCAGGCAGCCAAATCAACTGGCATTTTTTTGTTGGAAATTTGGTACTCTGAAAACACTCCCATGGCACAAGTCATTAAAACACTGAGGTCTTTGTTGTAGTTGCAACCTAGCCACGTGTGCTTTCCCTATAGTCAATAAAGCCTTCTCATTACTAATTACTAATGAGCCCTCTGAGATTCCATGAGGATCCTTCACACAGCAGGAAATGCAGAGGTCTAGGTCACGAACTGCATCATGCACTACTTATAGTAATTATCTGTATAAAATAAAACGAGGGGGCAGAGATGAGGTAGCATGTGCCTCATTAAAGGGGAAAAAAATGCCTGCTCGAATAATCCACAATGCTTATTAGACTACAATGGCTGCTTAAAGCAGAGCAAGCTTAAATCTGTGGCACTCAATACCTGTCAGGATGAAGACACAAGCTCCCCTCTTTTACACTTGTTGAACCGACTCCAAGCATACAAAGTAAGCCAAATTGTCTAATGCTACAGGAATTCCTGGAAAAGCAGAAACATTACCATCAGAGCACAGAGTAAAGGAGAAGAACAACGTATGCATAGAAACAGATGGACTACAACTGAGAAAATGTAACTCCTGCAATAGGTGAGGGATCACTGTACATGGTTTAAAGCTGAAGCTACCTGTTTAGATGTGTTTTCTTGCTGCTCTGTATTTTTTTCACACTTTAATACAAAAGAACTGCTGCTGCAAACCACCAAACACTGACATTTTAACACGATTAGTATTTATCAGCAAATAGAATAGAGGGAAATCAAACAGGTGGCACGGTGGTTTAGTGGTTAGCACGTTCTCTCAGCGCTAGGGATTCCCGGTTCTGGGTGGAGTTTCCATGTTCTCCGGTTTCCTCCCACAGTCCCAAAACATGGATCAAGTCAACTGAGTTTTCCAAATTGCCCCATATAGAGTGTGTATGTGTGCATGAGTGTGTGCCCAGTGATAGATTGGCGCCCTGTCCTGGGTCTATCTGCCCAGCTCCTGAAATGTTCTCCTCTGGTTGGGGAACCCCCCCCCCCACGACCCTAATATATAGGATAAAGCAGAAGATAATAGATGGATGGATGGTTTAAGCTGAAGCTACCTGTTTAGATGTGTTTTCTTGCTGCTCTGTATTTTTTTCACACTTTAATACAAAAGAACTGCTGCTGCAAACCACCAAACTCTGACATTTTAACACACTTGGTATTTATCAGCAGATAGAGGAGAGGGAAATCAAACAGGTGGCAAAACATTATGAAAAGCGAGCAGACAACAGGATATAACCAAGAACTCTGGATCTTATCGTCTTTAGTAGAAGAGGCCTTTATGATGTTCTTGCAGTGGAGGCAAAGTAGTGCAGTCTCTCTTATCAGCAACAGCTTCTCCATAAACACACTCCTCGCTGTGATTTAATGCAGATGGATGTATTAAACGAGGGACTGTATTCATACTGAATGGAGCTATATCAACTTCCACGAATACTAGCTTAACTGATCTGTGATTAATGACCTTTGTGCATTTCTCATATTCACGGACTACCAGCAGCAGACTTTAACATGTTCAGTAATTACACTTCAGGCTCCTCAGCCCCCCCCCCCCCCCCACACACACACACCTTCTGTGTTTACATCACACATTATTATTCGCAGATCAGCAGCACACTGCTTATTCTCTCTTCACATTCATAAAGATCATATTCATACAGTCTTTTGGACTGTGCATCAAGCTTTGAGTGACAATCCCACAAATACAGACCAATATAAATGAAACAGGCTGTAAATACATTTGCAAATACTTCTTATCGATCTTTGGCAAAATGTTCACAAAAAGCTGCTGATAACGAAAAACAACATCATAATCTCATCATAAAATAAACATTGTGCTGTGTCAGCGGGTCAGCGCTCTGTGTAGCTAAAGCCAGTTCATTTACATTACATTTGGTCATTTAACAGACGCTTTTATACAAAGCGACTTACAAGGTGAGCACAGTGTTAAACACCACATCCCTAGAGCAATGAGGGTTAAGGGTCTTGCTCAAGGACCCACATTGGTAACTTCAGTGGACCTGGGATTTGAACCCACAACCTTCAGATTGATAACCGAAATTGAGGAGGAGTCCGTTTATTGAGCTCTAAATTGTCCCTATATAGTCTGTGTATGTCCCCGTGTGTGAGTGACGTATTCACGCCCTGTCCTGGGTGTATCAGCCCAGCGCCCAAAACGTTCTCCCCTGAATGGGGAAACACCACCTCCTCCTTCATAATGAGATGAGCTAATTTAGATAAATGAGTTCAATTCTACTCCATGTTTGTAAATTTCTTAATAATTTATGGAGGAGCCATATATTATATGTTTCTTCCACCACCAGATGTTTAAAGGTTGCGTGTTCGCCTCCGCACTGCCTTTTCATTTCCGTTGAACTCATTACATTCAGCAAAGCACAACAAATCCTTTATATTGATCTGTTTTACGGTGAATATGATTTATGTCCAGGGACAGGCAGCAATGCTGACGTAGGGCTGCATCCATTATCTTCCGCTTTATCCTCTATTAGGGTCACGGGGGGGGGGTCCCCATGCCCATCCAGGGGAGAACATTTCGGGCGCTGGGCAGATACACCCAGGACAGGGTGCTAATCTATCGCTGGGCACACACTTACACAGACACACTCTCCACCCAGATTGGGATTTGACATGGGAATCCCTAGCGCTGAGAGGAGAACATGTTAACCACTAAGCCACCGTGCCGCCCTGCAAAAAAAAAACCAGTTTTTAACTTCCTGTTGCACCTGTCTGTAGAATCCTGAGTTTAAGGTGGTGGGTGTCTCTGCAAATCACTCAGGATGCTGTGAGTTTTGTGTTTTTAGCTCAAAAATTTACCAAGTTACACCACCATTGGGTTTCATGGGAAATTAACTAAGCTTTATTAACTAAACTATGAAGAGTGATCAGGAGTGAACGGAGAGTGCGTTTACTCTGCAATTTCAAAATAGCAGTCTGTCTGTAGCCATCGCAGAATTTCATTTTTGTTACTTGAAAATAGGCCTAGTTACGGGAGTGCAAACGTCACCCCAATCCAAAGTGAATGGGAATTCTGGTTTAGAACAACGGGAATATCTCAGGAAGTTTTTGGACTGTGGGAGGAAAGCAGAGAACCTGGAGGAAACCCACACGGACACGGGGAGAACATGGAAACTCCAGCCAGATGGTGGAGTGCCGAGAGACGAACGTGCTAAGCACTAAGTTAACGTGCCGCCCTAAAAAGAAAATAATAAGGAATAATTTATTCATTCATTCATTATCTCCCGCTTATCCTCTATTAGGGTCGCGGGGGGTTCCCCATGCCCATCCAGGGGAGAACGTCTCGGGCGCTGGGCAGATAGACCCAGGACAGGGCGCCAATCAATCGCTGGACACACTCACTTACACAGACACACTCTATAGGGGGCAATTTGGAGAACTCAATTGACTTGTTCCATGTTTTTAGACTGTGGGAGGAAACCGGAGAACCCGGAGGAAACCCACGCAGACATAGGGAGAACATGGAAACTCCACCCAGATTGGGATTCGAACCAGGAATCCCTAGTGCTGCGAGGCGAATGTGCTAACCACTCAGCCCTGTGCCGCCCAGGAATAATTTAGTTTCTTAAAAACAAATATATTTCAAAGTTGTGTTTTCTGTCAAGTAAAAAACAGGACCCTGCTGTAATCTTCAGAAGTGAGAGGTTAAGTTAAAGGTGCTTTTATTTCTTTCCAGTTCATCAGTCAGTGAAGCTGATGGGGCATGGCAGCTGAGGAAAGTGACAAAAGCATAACAAGTCATCAAGGTCCCTCACTGTTCTGCTAGAACACTTTTAAATAGACAGGCAGACTGAACCCACAGGCACACGGCAATGAGTCACTGCTCAACAACCCTGAGAGTCTATAAGTTCTCCTTCTCTATTATCAGAAATCAGCCATAATACGGTGCATCTTTAGAAGCATCCCTCTGAAGGTCTACATTAAAAAGCGTCATATAGAAATCCTTGCTCTGCTCTTTATAAGCACTCACTGTTACTATAGTGAACTCGTTTTGGGATCCACTTAATGGTTTAGTCAAGAACATAGTGAAGCCTGGAACACAGGGTAGTGGTTCTGATCAATTCGCAGTGAAATTGGAATAGCTCATAGGGGGCGGCACGGTGGGTTAGTGGTTAGCATGTTTTCCTCTCAGCACTGGGGATTCAGGTTCGAATCCCGATCTGGGTGGAGTTTCCATGTTCTCCCCGTGTCCGCCAGGGTTTCCTCCAAGTTCTCCAGTTTCCTCCCACAGTCCAAAAACATAGATTCAAGGTAAATTGACTGCTCTTAATTGGGTGTATCTGCCCAGCAGCTGAAAGTAGCTCCCCTGGATGGGCATGAGAACCATACCCCCCACCACCACACACACACAACCCTGGTAGAGGATAAAGCAGAAGAGGTTAATGATGAATCAAAAAATATTGAAATAATTATTTTTAAATGGCACATCTGGCTTTTATATAATATATATATATATATATATATATATATATATATATATATATTCATTCATTATCTTCCCCTTTATCCTCTATTAGGGTCGCGGTGGGGTTCCCCATGACCATCCAGGGGAGAACGTCTCGGGCGCTGGGCAGATAGACCCAGGACAGGGCGCCAATCCATCGCTGGGCACACACTCACACACACTCTATATGGGGCAATTTGGAGAATTCAATTAACTTGATCCATGTTTTGGAACTGTGGGAGGAAACCGGAGAACCCGGAGGAAACCCACGCGGACACGGGGAGAACATGGAAACTCCACCCAGATGGGGATTCGAACCGGGAATCCCTATCGCTGAGAGGCGAACGTGCTAACCACTAAACCACCATGCCGCCTATATATATATATATATATTGACAAGTGACATACTGTTCTAAAGTGACATACTGTGACATACTGTGTGATGCCCAAAACACATCCAAGAATAATGAAGAGAACTTAATACATATAAGTACATGCCTATTGTGCGTTCCGAGCCAGCAAAGATGTACTGGTCCTTGCAAAAGCAAAGACACGCCCTAAATCAAGCTGTGCAGGGTGCGGTTGACGGCGGGCTTAAGAGCACCAAAATAGTCATCATCAGCTCTTCATCCATAACACTGCCAGAACACTGTGGCAACGACAATTACTGGACAGAACCTGGATTCTTTTGGACCAGTGGCACTGCAGTCCTGCCAGGATGGCCTCCCTAAACTTTTCTAATTTTTGAAAATGGACATTTGATCATTGCACAATCAGTACGTTGGTGTCCTGCACTGTTAATGCTGCCCGGCCGCTCAAGGTGAATGTGTCCCACGCTAAGCCTCAGTCCCCATAAAGGTTTCATCCTTAAAAACAACTACCACGAGTGCGTGGTAGCTCAGTGGTTAGGGTGTTGGGCTATCAATCTGAAGGTTGTGGGTTCAAATCCCAGGTCCACTGAAGTTACCAATGTGGGTCCTTGAGCAAAACCCTTAACCCTCATTGCTCAAGGGATGTTGTGATTAACCCTGTGCTCAGCTTATAAGTCGCTTTGGATAAAAGTGTCCGGTAAATGACCAAATGTAATGTAACTATAACAGGGAGTTTAGTTTAGGGCCCCTGTCTTTTGTGTTTGAGGGTTCAAGCTTGGAATACTGTATAATGTATGATTGTAAAAAGTGCTGTAGAAACAAAAGAACCTGAACTTAAACTTAAAATAGGCCTCTGTTTTGCTGGCATCAGGCAGCAAACTTCATATCCATACCCATGTCGATGGATGTATAACAAACTTACATCAGGTGTCCACATACTTTTGGGTATAGACATTTTCATGGTCCCAGCTTTGGCCTGATTTTGTCAGGATATAAAACGAAGCTTATTTTTACCCAGGATCATTAAATCAGGTAAACAGTAGATTCTCTTCTTCCCTACGTGAAGGGGCTTTAAACAGGACTCCATGCTGTGCTAGTCTTAAAGCATGCGGCTGATCGCGGAGTATTTTTACCACCTGAAACAAGAGAGGCCTGATGGGCTGACGGTTTCCATTGTAAATACAACTTACTGTCACGGAACATCACTGAAAATAAAAAAAACAATGAAGAACAGCCATCTCGCCGGCGCAGTGGCTTAGTGGTTAGCACGTCTGCTTCTCAGCACTGGGAATCTAAGTTTGAATCCCATCTGGGTGGAGTCTCCATGTTGTCTCCATGTCCACGTGGGTTTTTCTGAGTTCATCGGTTTCCTCCCACAGTCCAAAAACATGGCTTCAAGGTGAATGAAATGCTCTAGATTGCCCCATATAGTGTGTGTCTGAGTGTCTGCACGACAATAGATTGGAGCTCTGTCCGGGGTGTATCTGCTCAGCACCTGAAACGTTTTCCCCTGGATGGGCATGGACATGCCCCCCCCCTCCCCCTACCCCTAGTAGAGCATTTAGTGGAGGATAATGTATGAATGAATGAATATACATCTCGTTCAGTATGTGGACGGATTCATTCCTATTTGGTATCATTGTTTCTGCAGTGCATTGAAAACACAAAATAATTTTATCTGACAATATAAACTAGGACGTGGCTTAGTGGTTAGCATGTTCTCCTCTCAGCACTAGGGATTCCCGGTTTGAATCCCCATCTGGGTGGAGTTTCCATGTTCTCCCCGTGTCTGCGTGGGTTTCCTCCCACAGTCCAAAAACATGGATCAAGTCAATTGAGTTCTCCAAATTGCCCCATATAGAGTGTGTCTGTGTAAGTGAGTGTGTGCCCAGCGATAGATTGGCGCCCCGTCCTGGGTGTATCTGCAGAGCGCCCAAAACGTTCTCCCCTGGATGGGCATCGGCATGGGCATGGGGAACCCCACCCCCCACCCCCACCCCGACCCTAATAGAGGATAAAGCAGAAGATAATGGATGAATGGAATATAAACCAGACCTAAAGTTATAGAAATGGTTCTAGACAAATGGTTTATCCCAGAACAGTCTTGGTACATTCCATAATAATATAAATCTGCTCTTTATGCAATTTCTCCATCAGACGAAAGCTGTTTGCACACAATTAGATCATCAATACCAAGCTGCACAGATCATTCGTGATGGGGCTTCTTAGTCACATATTGGAAAGATTATGTGATTAGTACCAGGATGTGCGTGTGCTGCTGCAGCATAAACCTCAGTGCATGTGGCTCTGCTGTTCCAGATGCCATAGATGTTTCTGAATTAATATGATATCGATGGGATATGAAGTGGGGGAGAGAAAACAAACAGTCACCGCCTGCTTTATTCTGAAGTGTCTTATTTCTATACCCACGCTCTACGACAGGGACAGTGGGAGGCTTGTGGTTAAGCCGTGCAATCTGAAGCTCCCCAGTTCGATTCCCAGTCCCACCATGTACCATGGCTCAAGTGCCCTTACGCTCTGGGCACCGTATACAAGGGTAACACCTCAGTGACACTGCTGGGATAGGAATAATGCACCAACCAAATAATATCTGCTTTGTGGTGGTACTGTTGGGGTTCTGACCATTAGAACAGAGTAAAGGGGACGTACACAGTATGTACTGTAGAACACAAACAGATGAACTACAGTCTGGACTTGTAGAACTACAAAGTCCATCTTTAAGTGGACCTGAAAACATGGATTGGACTTTTGGCTGTGTACATATGGTACTGTGCACTGGGGCATCTGTAGGCTTGTTTTTAGGTACAGAAGCAGCCCAAACCAGAACCCAAATTGCTACCTGGGCACCGTATACAAGGCTGCCCACTGCTTAGGATATGTGTGCTCACTTCACTCTAGAGTGGGGGGGGGGGGTTCCCCATGCCCATACAGGGGAGAACATTTCGGGCGCTGGGCAGATACACCCAGCTAATCGCTGGGCACACACTGACTCACACATACACACTATAATTGGGCAATTTGGAGAACTCAATTGACCTCGATCCATGTTTTCGGACTGTGGGAGGAAACCGGAGAACCCGGAGGAAACCCACACAGACACGGGGAGAACATGGAAACTCCACCCAGATTGGGATTCGAACCTGGAATCCCTAGTGCTGAGAGGAGAACATGCTAACCACTAAGCCACCATGCATCCCTAATACACAGTCTATAAACATCTAATAAATAAAGTGATCTAGCTGCATGAAGCACAACAGGCAAAACAGGTGTTTTGAAACACACATACACACTGTGTTAAGTGATCACATGTGCCCAGAGTGGTGAACAACCCTATACATGGCGCCCAGGGAGCAAACAGGGTTAGCAATTCCCTGACTGGAAACCTTCGGATCATAAGACTGGTTCTTTAACCACTATATGGACTTCCATATAGTTTTCCAGTTGTTAGAGTTTTTCCATTCGTTAAATATCTGTACATGGCTGTCCTACACTGTTGTTGCTGCCTGGCAGCACAAGGAGGATGAGTCCCTCACTGAGTGTTGGTCCTCCCAAGGTTTCATCCTTATATAACAACATAACGGAGTTTTTCCTTGCCACTGTCGCTTCGGCTTGCTCTTTGGGGGTTTAAAGGCTTTTCATTCTGTAAAGCTGCTTAGTGACGACGTACTGTTGTAAAAAGCGCTGTATAAATAAATTACTTGAACTTGAACTTAACCACAAGCCTACAACTGTCTTAAGTAAATAACAGCCCACAGCGGCCATATAAAGACACTTTTACTTTACAGCCTTAAAGTTACCTGCAGTTATTTTAAAAGGCTTTCTCCAAGACTTTTGACTGAAGGAAGAATTGGTTGCTGGTCAGCCAGTAAAGCATTTTAATGACTTTCTCACTGTAATCCAGATTTTATGGATCTTGCTTCAAGGCACAGTTATGCTAGAACAGTAAAAGTCTCTTTTCTATATGTCCCAACCCCAAATGCAGCTATAACATTTACACTGTTTTCCAGGGTGAACTATACACAATCTAAGCAATCGAGTGTTTTTGATTGTGTCTTCGGTAAACCTGGCTCAATGCTGTCAAGACCTCGAATTTCTGCAATGTCACAAAAACACTTTGTCCAAAATTGCATTTATTTTTCTCCCCAAGATCTCGTATTGATGAAGGGAGATTTTAACCACTGCACAGAGTCTGCCGCAGCACATCTCAAAGACTCTCAGGGGGGTTCAGGTCTGGACTCAGTGGTGACCAATCCATGTGTGAAAATGAGGTCTCACAGCTTTTCCACAACCGTATAATTCTATAGAAAAATCTTCAAGAGATAAAGTAATCTGGTTTTCCTACTGTACTTACACACAGAGGAATTGGTCCTCCACATTTAATCCATCCGTGCAATAAACACACACACACACACACACACTGAGGGAAGTGAGCACACGTGTCCGGTGCAGTACGTAGGTTCACCATATATAGCACAATGGAGTAATTGGAGTTAGGTGCCTTGTGTAAGGGTACTTCAGCCATAGTATTAGGTGGGACCGGGAATCGATCTGGGGACCTTCAGGTCACAAGGCTGGTTGCTTTACCACGTGTCTACGACTGCCCCATATATAACATAACTCCTAGTTTTACCCAAGGCTCAGTTTTAGAAGGGAAGATTCAATCTCCTGATTTTGAACCATTCATTCATCATCTTCCGCTTTATCCTCTATTAGGGTTGTTAGGGGGTTCCCCATGCTCATCCAGGGGAGAATGTTTCGGGCGCTGGGCAGATACACCCAGGACAGGGCGCCAATCCATCGCTGGGCACACACTTGCTCACACAGACACGCACAAATACACACTCTATATGGGGCTCAATTGACTTGATCCATGTTTTTGGACTGTGGGAGGAAACCGGAGAACCCGGAGGAAACTCACGCGGACACGGGGAGAACATGAAAACTCCACCCAGATTGGGATTTGAACCGGGAATCCCTAGTGCTGAGAGGCGAACGTGCTAACCACTAAGCCACCGTACCACGATTTTGAACCAGTTTAAATAAGTAATAATAATAAAATAATAATAATAATAATAATAATAATCACAACTATGGCGGCACGGTGGCTTAGTGGTTAGCACGTTTCCTCCGGGTTCTCCGGTTTCCTCCCACAGTAGAAAAACAGGGATCAAGTCAATTGAAATCTCAAAATTGCCCCATATAGAGTGTGTCTGTGTGAGTGAGTTTGTGCCAAGCGATGGATTGGTGCCCTGTCCTGGGTGCCCAGCGCCCGAGACGTTCTCCCCTGGATGGGCATGGGGAACCCCACCGCGACCCTAATTGAGGATAAAGCGGGAGATAATGAATGTAGGAATAATAAATATATTTTTTGGCAGCACGGTGGTTTAGTGGTTGGCACGTTCGCCTCTCAGCATTAGGGATTCCTGGTTCGAATCCCAATCTGGGTGGAGTTTCCATGTTCTCCCCGTGTCCGTGTGGGTTTCCTCCGGGTTCCTTCCACAGTCCAAAAACATGGATCAAGGTCAATAGAATTCTCCAAATTGGCCTATATAGAGTGTGTTCGTGTGTGTGAGTGAGTGTGTGCCCAGAGATGGATTGGCGCCCTGTCCTGGGTGTATCTGCCAAGCGCCCGAAACTTTCTCCCCTGGATGGGCCCCCCCCCCGACCCTAATATAGGATAAAGAGGAAAATAATGGATGGATGGGTAAGAAAAAAAAGTAAGTTTAATAAGTAAAAAAAAAAAAAAAAAACTGTGGATTAATTACTATAAGGAAAAATGACCCAAAAGATTTTGTAGCTTAGACATTACGCTGATTCAGTTCTCTACAATACCATGTCTCTGCACACTGAGACACCCAAACAAATAATGCAAAAAAAATTTAACTCACAATCACTAAATCATACTTCTTTTGTTCTGGTAATTAAATAAAGATTATAACTTTAAGGTGCAGTCGATGAGGAGATTAAGTGCAGTTCAAAGAGCTTTCATGATTGAGATTGGACTAAAATCATCCATTAGCACACAGCATCACACTACTGTGAAACAATAGGAAAAAAAAATGACCTAAACATTTTCCACCTCTCAGTGTTTCACTCGAACAGCAGTCACTGCCCATTAAACACAAATTCCTCAGAATTGTTGCCAGACGTTGGCCGGCTATGCATCATGTTCGCAGCAGGTCATGACAGTAAATAACTGCTCACTATATCATAAAAACATTCATCATGACGGGGTTCATAAGGGGTTGTGGCACTGTGTGTCGAATTCACGTCGCTGTAAGTCGTGTTGAGCCATTTAGCTATTTTCGTTTTTACAATCAGATTTTTGCAATGAACATAAAATATAAATATATAAAATAATAAATGGCTTCACCAGGAGCTCTGGTTTTGATTGTGGTGTCAGAGGCTAAGTTACAGTATTTATAGACTTTCACACAGGAGACTTTGGAGTTACTCAGAATAGTGATCCAGCAGCAGCTGCTCTGAAGATGAAAATGTCTTGTTGATGAAAGCAAATCAGTGCTGGATGTTTCCAAGGATTCAAAGATTTTTATTGTCACATCACCTGGTACAGGTGTACTGATGAGTGAAAAGCTTATGTGCAGGTACCCACTACTGTACAAATGCAATATTTACAAGAATGAAAAAATATATATATCTATATATTCATTCATTCATTATCTTACGCTTTATCCTCTATTAGGGTCGCGGTGGGGTTCCCCATGCCCATCCAGGGGAGAACGTTTCGGGTGCCGGGAAGATACACCCAGGACAGGGCACCAACCTATCGCTGGGCACACACTCACTCACACAGACACACTCTAAACGGGGCAATTTGGAGAACTCAATTGACTTGATCCATGTTTTTGGACTGTGGGAGGAAACCGGAGAACCCGGAGGAAACCCACACGGACACGGGGAGAACATGGAAACTCCACCCAGATGGGGATTTAAACCGGGAATCCCTAGAGCCGAGAGGTAAACATGCTAACCACTAAGCCACCGTGCCGCCACTAAAAAAAAAAAATATATATATATATATATATATATATATATATATATATATATATATATATATATACACAACAAAATTTAAATACTTAAGAAAAGTACATTTATATACATTTAGTCATTCAGCAGATGCTTTTATCCAAAGTGACTTACAAATGAGAAAATCACAAGTCAGAAGTTATGCAGAAAACCAACTATACTGTAAAATCATCAAACCTGATTGTTATTTGATGCTGCGCCCCCCCCCAACCTCTTTTTTTTTTTTAATTTACAACAGGTATTTGTTAAAGAGATGCGTCTTCAGTAGTTTCTTAAAACTGTTTAGTGATTTTGCCTTAAGGACAGAGTTGGGAAAATGCTTCCACCATTTTGCAGTGCATTTGCAACGCCAAGAAGTGAGAATCAGCTCCTCGGTGAGGTGGAATCACCAGACGACAATCATCACGCGAGCGAAGTGAACGAGTCGGAGTGTATTTTGAAAAGATAGAGTGAAGGTAGGAGGGAGAAGATCCAGAAATGATTCTGTAGATCAGAGTCAGTGACTTGTACTGAATGCAGCAGCTACATGGAGCCAATGGAGGGAAACGAGTAATGGAGGAACATGAGTTCACTTGGGCTGGTTAAAAGTATGGAATTAAATGGCACGGTGGCTTAGTGGTTAGCATGTTCTCCTCTCAGCACTAGGGATTGTATTTAAAGTGCAAGGTGCAGAGTTTATACAAGTTGGCAGTGGTGTGAGTTGGGCAGTACACTGTTGTACTGGCCGTTCCAGTCTGGTTGCCTGGGGGAAGAAGCTGTCTTTGAACCGGCTGGTTCTGGTCTTTAAGCTTCTGAGCCTCCTTCCACTCGGCATCTGTGAGAACAGGCAGTGGCTTGGGTGAGTGGGCTCCTTTATGATACCTCTAGATTTCCTCAGGCAGCGGTTTGTGTATAGATCCCGAAGGTTAGGGAGCTCGAGAGCAGTACAGTTCCCATACAGTTCTCTTTAAAGGATTCAATTTAGTGAGTCTTAGTAAGATTAGAAAAGTTATCAACTGAAACCATTTTGTGCATCAGATTTTTTCCTCTTTCATCTCATTAATTTGCCATTTAGCTCTGTTTGGGGTGTGTTCAAGTTCAAGTGGTTTTATTTGTCATTCCAATCACATTAAGTGGTGCACATTATATAGTGGAACGAAACAACGTTCTCCAGGGAAAAAGGTTCTACACTTAAGAGCAACTACACAACCCACCAAAGTGCATGTGTGCATAGCTTGTGCAAAACAAGAATTACAATAAATACAAGACAATATTAACATTAAGTCAATTAGCAGACGCTTTATCCATAGCGACTTACAAGTATCCCAACTTGGTTGGGGTCAGAACACAGGGTTGATACAACACACCAGGAACAATGAGGGTTAAGGGTCTTGCTCAAGGACCCACATTGGTAACTTCAGTGGACCTGGGATTCGAACCCACAACCTTTAGATTGACAGCCCAACACCCTAACCACTGAGCTACCATTCAGAACAATCACTGGGCACACTTACTCTCGAACACACACACTATATGAGGGGCAATTTAGATTTTAGAGCATCCAATTTTTCTCGAATCCATGTTTTTGCACTGCAGGAGGAAACCCGAGAACCCAGAGTAAAGCATGGACATGGGGAGAACATGGAAACTCCACCCAGACTGGGATTCAAACCTGGATCCCCAGCGCTGAGCGGCGGATGTGCTGACCACTAAGCCACAGTGCCGCCTGAGCCTAAAGTGACCTCCATCCATCCATCATCTTTCTCTTTATCCTCTATTAGGGTCACGGGGGGGTTCCCCATGCCCATCCAGGGGAGACTGCTCGGGCGCTGGGCAGATACACCCGGGACAGGGCGCCAATCTATCTCAGGGCACACACTCACTCACACAGACACACTCTATATGGGGCAATTTAGAGAACTCTATTGACCTTGATTCATGTTTTTGGACTGTGGGAGGAAACCCACTCGGACACGGGGAGAACATGGAAACTCCACCCAGACTGGGATTCAAACTGGAAATTTCTAGTGTTGAGAGGAGAACATGCTAACCACTAAGCCACCGTGCCGCCCACCTAAAGTGACAGTGGCAAAAAAAATTAATACATAAAAATAAAGTAAATAATTAAAAAAAAAAAACATGAAATATGTTCTCTCCGTGTGGGTGTGGGTTTTCTCCGGGTTTACTGATTTCCTCCCACCAACCCAAAAACATGGATTCAACGTGAAGCAGCTGCTCAAAATTGCCTCTGTGTATATAATGTCATGGTAAGTGTGTGTGTTGGTGATGTATTGGCACTCTGTCCAGCACCTGAAATGCTCTTCCCTGTATACACATGAGAAACCCTCCCCCCGTAGAGGATTAAGCAGAAGATAATAAAATAAGATTATGTATGTATCTACACACGCACACACGACTGATACCCCAGCAGTGTGTGCTCTACTGAATCCAGTTCGAAGCTTTAGACCTGCGTTGTTACAGCTTTCCTTTAAAGCAGTTTTTACAAATAAATTTTTTTCTGTAAATAATTTTTCATATTTGTGCTTATTCAGCAGCCCTTGAGCCTCTGACATCCTATGCTTTGTGCACAAATCAATACAGACCTCAATAATCTTTGCAGAATCATCACCCCCCGGGTTGCATGCATAATAAAGAGAACAACAATGTTATTTCTATTTCTTTATTCCAATGGAACCATTAGTGTCTGACTGACCTTATGGCCTCTGGGTTTGCGGTGAAGTAGTAAGTCTGCAGACTCGGGCCAAACTCCACAAATTAAATAAAAAAACTGTGATTAAATTATTAAATGGGGTGGCACGGTGGCTTAGTGGTTAGTATGTACGCCTCTCAGCGCTAGGGATCCCTGGTTTGAATCCCCATCTGGGTGGAGTTTCCATGTTCTCGCCCTATCTGCATGGGTTTCCTCCAGGTTCTCCGGTTTCCTCCCACAGTCCAAAAAAAAAATAAAAAAATAAAAATAAATAAATAAATAAAACATGGATGAAGTCAATTGAGTTCTCCAAATTGCCCCATGTGGAGAGTGTTTGTGTGAGTGTCTGTGTGAGTGAGTGTGTGCCCAGCGATGGATTGGTGCCCTTTCCTGGGTGTCTGTAGAAACAAAAGAACCTGGGTGTCTGCCCAGTGCCCGAAATGTTCTCCCCTGAATGGGCATGGGGAACCCCCCCGCGACCCTGATATAGGATAAAGTGGAAGATGATGAATGAATGAATGAATGATTAAACTGTGATGGCAATGAAGTTGCTCACATGTGTAGAACATGTGGATGAAGATTAAAAATGAGTTTGCAGATGAAAAGCATCGAGATCCCTGCAACCAAAGCTGTTTAATACTGACCTGTCTGCAGTCTGCATACTGCATTAAAGGTGTCAGATTAGCTTAGTCATGGTGTCCGAGTCAGATGTGATCGATTTACCAGAACATGTCTGCAGTACCGGAAAAATTCATGAGTCAGTCGTGTAGTAGTTGGGGTGATGGGCTGCCGGTTCAAACCCAGGTCCTGCTACACTCATAAATCAGAAAAAAATTCATTCATCTATCCACACAGCCATCTTTCTCTCTGCACTTTTATACACACACACACACACACACACACACACACACACGAGTCTCTCCACCCATCCCCACCTTTCTCTCTCTCTCTCTCTCATGTGTGGTATTAGTGAAGGCTGTTGGATTCCTGTAATAGAATGAGGGGTCAGGTTTCATGAGAGCAGTGTTCTACAGTGGATGGGGTGGGGTGAGGGACATCTGCCCTCATTGGAAGGTGAGATCGGGTTCACAGGTTAAAAGTTGTGGCATCATAAAAACTTTCAAGGTGATGACCTCTTCCAGATGCAGGACCTCAGTTTGTTTTATTTAATGCAAACAAACCAATTCATACTGTTTGACATTATAACAAAGCGAGCGCCAGACGGGGTGAGCGCGCGAGAGCGAGCGCCAGACGGGGTGAGCGCGCGAGAGAGAGAGCGAGCGCCAGACGGGGTGAGCGCGCTAGAGAGAGAGCGAGCGCCAGACGGAGTGAGCGCGCTAGAGAGAGAGCGAGCGCCAGACGGAGTGAGCGCGCTAGAGAGAGAGCGAGCGCCAGACGGGGTGAGCGCGCGAGAGGGAGAGCGAGCGCAAGACGGGGTGAGCGCGCGAGAGGGAGAGCGAGCGCAAGACGGGGTGAGCGTGCGCGAGAGAGAGCGAGCGCCAGACGGGGTAAGCGCGCGCGAGAGAGCGCCAGACGGGGCAAGCGCGAGCAAGAGAGCGCCAGACGGGGCAAGCGCGAGCGTGAGAGCGCCAGACGGGGCAAGCGCGAGCGCGAGAGCGCCAGACAGGGCGAGCGCGAGAGCGCCAGATGGGGCGAGCGCGAGAGCGCCAGACGGGGCGAGCGCGAGAGTGCCAGACGGGGCGAGCACAAGAGCGCCAGACGGGGCGAGCGCGAGAGCGCCAGGCGGGGCATGCGCGAGAGCGCCAGGCGGGGCAAGAGCAAGCGAGAGAGCGCCAGACGGGGCGAGCGCAAGAGTGCCAGACGGGGCGAGCGCGAGCGTGAGCGAGAGAGCGCCAGACGGGGCGAGCACGAGAGCGCCAGACGGGGCGAGCGCGAGAGCGCCAGACGGGGCGAGCGCGAGAGCACCAGACGCCAGACGGGGCATGCGCGAGAGCACAAGACGGGGCGAGCGCGAGAGCGCCAGACGGGGCAAGAGCAAGCGAGAGAGCGCCAGACGGTGCGAGCGTGCCAGACGGGACGAGCGCGAGAGTGCCAGACGGGGCGAGCGCGAGCGAGAGAGCGCCAGACGGGGCAAGTGCGAGCGAGCGAGCGAGGTGGACAACAAGAGACAGAATGACCGTGAGCTAGACCAAGAGAGAGGTGAAAAACCGATATATATATATATAGAGAGAGAGAGAGAGAGAGAGAGAGAGAGAGAGAGAGAGAGAGAGAGAGAGAGAGAGAGAGAGAGAGAGAGAGAGAGAGAGAGAGAGAGAGAGAGAGAGCACTTTTAAAAACCTGGTTGAAGCAGTGTTGAAGCAGTGTTGAAGCAGTGTTAATGAGAGCTTTCAGGTTCGTCTGTAGGTTTTTAAGTCTGTGTCCTCAGCGGTGGCGTCTGTAATTAACCAAACTCCACCAGCAGCCTCTCTGTGTGAACCTACAGCATCCAGCGCCAAGCGGCCGTCTCCCCGCCGAGCCTTCCAGCACGAGGGCAGGAGGGCAAGAGGCTCCGGCACAGGGCAACAGAGTGAGTTTGCCATTGGAATGTCCTGCCAACGTCCCTGCATCCAAAACTGAGGAGCTCTAATCAATATTCATGAAAAGGACCGGAGACTCCGACAAGACGAGTTCCTGAGTGAATCGCAAATGTGAGCGTTATTTAGCATTCGCATCATCAACGCTTATCTGGCCCCGCAGACGGAATGCACAGAGCTAATCCTGTTGTCCAAGTAGCACATGACTGATGGCACTAATTACCTCAAGGGGCAGCTTTTGGATCAGACTTTATCGGAGTGACATAGGAAACGGAGATAAACGGAGAAAACAAACTTATCCTCGCAGCCGCTCTGAAAACCTGATACAGAGGGATGCAGATTACAAATAAAAATCTATGAACATCACTGCATCTGCATTCACAAGTTCAGTTCACATTGACCTTCACCCTCATCCACGTGTTGTACCTGCACACAGCACATGAGTTCAATTAAATACCGTATTTTCCGGAATATAAGGCGCACCTAAAAGCCTAAAATTTTCCCAGAAATCAGACGTGCGCCTTATAATCCGGTGTGCCTTATACGTGTACTGAGTTCCAAAATCTCTAAAAGTATTGTGCGACCGGGTGGTTTTTTTCCACACATCACCGTCCCTGCTGGAAAAGCCGAGTGAAGAAAATTAATTCGGAGCTTGCCGTCATTCCGGGAGGATTAAATAAAGAACTCCGACCGCTGGACATTGGCGTAAACGGAGCGTTTAAAGTAAAGTTGCGGGCGGCGTGGGAGCGATGGATGATAGACGGTGAACACAGGTTTACTAAAACTCAGAGGCAGCGGCGGGCGAGTTACACCACCGTCTGTGAACGGATTGTGGAGGCCTGGGCTGAGGTTTCTGCTGTAACTGTTGTCCGAGCTTTTAGCCGGCATCATTGCTGAACGGCCGCCTGGCGACGGGACGGACTCGGACATTGATGAGGGGGAACCCGGAGTGCAGCTTTTTAATTCAGACACAGAAGATAAGGACTTTGATGGGTTTGTGGGAGAAGAGTGATTAAAATAATGTGTGTTTTAGAGAATAAACTTCAATTATAAATCAGCGTTTTGCATCCTTTACTTTTCTCGTAGATCGTATGTTTTAGCAAGTGCCTTACAATACGCTGCCGTACAGAATAAGTACTGTACAGAAATAGAGTCCGTAATTGAGACTGCGCCTTATAGTACGGTGCGTCTTATACGTGGGTCAAATACAGAAATAGACCCCGTAATTCAGACTGCGCCTTATAATACGGTGTGCCTTTTGGTCCGGAAAATACGGTAGTTTAGTTAAATAGTCCTTGAATCAGATTGGCCGAGCCATTTGTCCAGCCTTGACCAGCTGTAATGCACATGGGTGATACCCATACATCATCTTCCACTTTATCCTCTACTAGGGTCATGGGAAGGGGGGGGGGGCTGGGTTCCCCAACATTTCGGGCGCTGGGCAGACGCACCCAAGACAGGGCGCCAATCTGTCACCAGGCACACCTTCACTCACACAGACACACTCTATATGGGGCAATTTGGAGAATTCCATTGACCTTGATCCATGTTTTTGGATGTGGGAGGAAACTCCACCCAGATTGGGATTCGAACCGGGAATCCCTAGTGCTGAGAGGAGAACATGCTAATCACTAAGCCACCGTGCCACCCTCAATGCGTGACATTTTTAAAATCAGGTACCATAAATAGAAATACAGATTCATAGAGACAGCGAGCCGGTTCTCGAGGATCAGCAGTCCTGTATCCCGTTACATAGCGATCAACATTTACTTTAAAAACCAGACTTGTGTTTATTTATTGTTTTGTATAAATACACGCATTTATGGAGAAAACCTTGTATTTTCATTATAGTGTGTTTTTAACCTCTTCATACCTTATTGCCTCATTATTTAAACAGCACTGTTGTCCTGGTGAGCACTAAGCCTGTTGCGGCTGTTGTTTCTAATTGTGTTCAGTAATATGTCCACACATATTTTAATTGTTAGAGAAACTGGTATCCCATTCCTCAAGCAATTATCGTTCACTTTAAAATCTGAACAAGTTGCGAAAGACCAATAATTTATTTTTTAATAAACGCATTTATGACCTTAATTTATTAAAGTGTGTTTTTCACAATTCTATAAAAGCAATAAGAAACTCTAAATAAGGTTGTGTATTATTGTAAATAAATCACAGGAAAGAGGCGTAACCACAGTATGCTACGCGTTGTGCCCAACACCTCCTCATTCCCTTAATCTATTTCACACCAATACCTGCACACTCGTGCTTATAGCTTTAGTAACAAAGGTACAAGCTTATACGATCCAATAAATGTAGCTGTAAGCTGGGTGAACTCAACCAGGGTTGGATTTCTTTTAATTGTTTATGAAAGATAAAAATGAATATGAAAGTTAAATTCAGCATCTACAGATTTACCCAACATAGCACCCGCTATAGAAGCACTGACATTTATCCACTGATTTATTTTAAGTCAGTTTGTCGAAACAATAATATAAGTTCATTTATTCATTCATTATCTCCCACTTTATCCTCCATTGGGGTCCCAGGGGGGTTCCCCATGCCCACCCAGGGGAGAACGTTTCAGGCGCTGGGCAGATACACCCAGGACAGGGCGCCAATCTATCGCTGGGCACAAACTCACACAGACACACACACTCTATATGGGGCAATTTGGAGAACTCAATTGACTTGATCCATGTTTTTGGACTGTGGGAGGAAACCGGAGAACCCGGGAAGAACATGGAAACTCCACCCAGATGGGGATTCGACCAGGAATCCCTAGCGCTGAGAGGCGAATGTGCTAACCACTAAGCCACCCATCAGTTAACTTAAAAAAAAAATTAAAAATATTTTTTTTGAAATAGTAGAAACTCCTTTATTAACCAGTTGAGCATTAAATCTCCAGTGATGAGACCTTATTAGAGGGAGCAGTCACATCAAAAGCACCTAATCACTCCGACTACTTAAGGTTTAAAGCATCTTCTGAAGTGTTCATAAACATTTCTGAAACACTTTTTTTGAAAGTGAGCTTTTATGTTCTAATAAAAAGCTTGAAGAGCTGACTCGTCAGTAAATCACTTATCGATCCAACCTATAATATTCATACTCTACATTTCACTGCAGCTCACTTAATATTTTAACTTTTATTTTATTATTGCTGTTGGTCTCATTGGTTTTGTTGTATTCTGACAATCACAATAAAGACTTCTCTCATTTTATCTTTATTCTGCTTAATCCTAAATTAGGGTCATGACACACACAGTCCCCTTGCCCATCCAGGGGAGAACATTTCACATTTCACAAGTTGGGCAGACCCAGGACAGGGCACCAATCCTTCGCTGGGCACACACTCACTCTCAAACACAGACACACACAATATATACAGCAATTTAGAGCATCCAATTTACCTTGAATCCATGTTTTTAGACAGTGGGAGGAAACCCAAGAACAACTTCACACAGATTGGGATTTGAACCTGATAGGCGGACATGCTAACCACCGTGCCTGCTCCTTAGCTTATCTTACATCTTACAGGCCCATCACAGAGCAGGTATTCTGTGGGTGACACAGGATGTGATGGAGGGCGTGGTAGCTCAGTGGTTAGGGCATTGGGCTATTGATCTAAAGGACCAATGAAGTTACCAATGTGGTTCTTGAGCAATGCCTTTAACCCCTTATTGCGCCAGGGATGTTGTGTTTACCCCTGTGCTCACCTTGTAAGTCGCTTTGGATAAAAGCATCTGCTAAATGACCAAATGTAATGAAATGTAATGTAAATGGTGGTGGTGTGTTCATGGATAAGACAAAGCAATGCTGCTGTGTGCACTTTGCACTCTACTCAAGACATCTAGTTCATAAAAAAATGCTTAAAGAAGTTAGTTACAGCACTGTTTTTTGTTGGTCATCTAACATGAAGCTGGTTGATGGACCGTTCTAAATGACATTGGGTTCATGTTGCAGGACTGCTGCGGTGTTAAATAATAAAGCCAATGCACATTATTTTCAACACATGGAGATAACTGTGGTAGGTCTAAATGTAGGTTACTCATGTGGAACTGAATTCTGAATTCATAGCTGAATTCTGAACCTGGCTAAACAAATCACCTGCTTAGACTGTAGACACTGGAATTTTGCATGCACCAATTAATGATGCAAGCCAGTGTAAAACCAGGCTAAATTAACTGGAATGTCATTAGGAACAGCAATATTCTGTCTGGGCAGACATGGGGATCTGGAAATGAAGGTAATATGAAACTGGAACTGGAGCTCATGAATTTGTTCATAAGGTTTAAGACAATGAGCATAACGAAGAGAGGAAGAAAAAAAAGGATAGAGTTTTAACCAAATGATAGTGTCACCAACACAGAAGGTAAACAAGTTGATAAGGTCCTGATGTAGATTGACAATTCCTCTGACATTACCACAGCAGCCACTGGGATCTATACACTTTGAGTTTTGATAAGTATTTGCCAACTAAAAAAAAATCCATAATAATGATAAAAATGATCTTTAAATGATTTGATCATTCTAAATAGAAGCTCACACACACAATAAACAATAAAACCTGCTCTTTGCTTCTCATGGTTAACAAATCATATGCATCACATTCAAGTCGGTAGGGCTGGCGAAGGGTTGTATGTTAAGGAACCAGACTTGCGACCTGAAGGTCTCCGGTTCGATTCGCGCCACCACCTAGTACTATGGCTGAAGTGCCTTTGAGTAAGTCACCCAAAAATTGCTCTCTGGATTCTTCTGTGTGTGAGCACTGGAGGAAAAAATGTATCAATATCACTTAATGTCAGTCAAAAAAAAATAATAATAAAATAAATAAATAAAAATTTATTTATATATATATATATATATATATATATATATATATATATATATATATATATATATATATATATATATATATATATATATTCATTCATTCATTCATTATCTCCCACTTATCCTCTATAAGGGTCGCGGTGGGGTTCCCCATGCCCATCCAGGGGAGAACATCTCGGGCGCTGGGCAGATAGACCCAGGACAGGGCGCCAATCCATCGCTGGGCACTCACTCACTCACACAGACACACTCTATAGGGGGCAATTTTGAGAATTCAATTAACTTGATCCATGTTTTTGGACTGTGGGAGGAAACCAAAGAACCCGGAGGAAACCCACGCAGACACGGGGAGAACATGGAAACTCCACCCAGATGGGGATTCGAACCGGGAATCCCTAGAGCTGAGAGGCGAACGTGCTAACCACAAAGCCACCGTGCCGCCTATATATATATATATATATATATATATATATATATATATATATATATATATATATATATAAGTAAATAATTATCTACTATGGTTGGCTGGGTTTTCCATGCCCATCCAGGGAAGTATGTTTGGTAGATTCACCAAGGACAGGATGCCACTCCATCACTGGGCACACAAACACACTATATATGGCAAATTTAAATATAGCCCACTTTAGAGCAGCTAATTCACCTTAAATCTAGGTTTTTGGCCTATAAGAGGGAACCATTGAACCTGGAGGAAACCCATGCAGACACTGGGAGAACATGGAAACTTCACCCAGAGTGGGATTGGAACCTGGATTCCCAGTGCTGAGAGGTGGACGTGCTAACCAGTAAGCCAACCTGCCAAAATTAATTATCTCCCTTCAAACTAGCGTTTTAGTTCAGTATTAATGTGCCGTTTTATGGATGAAGTACCCTTGGTCAAAGTACCTAACCTCAATTGCTCCCTGGGCATCGTATACAAGGCTGCTCCAATTTCACTAAACATATGGCTTAAATGTGGAGGACATATTCCTCATTTTAACCTGCAACGATTTTAAAACACACATACATGGTTGTTTACATACCCGGGAAATGCATTAGCCAGTTTAAACATATTATTCATTCATTCATTATCTCCCGCTTTATCCTTTAGTAGGGTCGCAAGGGGGTCCCCCCAGGGGAGAACGTCTCGGGCGCTGGGCAGATACACCCAGGACAGGGCGCCAATCCATCGCTGGGCACACACTCACACACACAGACAAACTCTATATGGGGCAATTTTGAGAATTCAATTGACTTGATCCATGTTTTTGGACTGTGGGAGGAAACCGGAGAACCCGGAGGTAACCCACACAGACACGGGGAGAACATGGAAACTCCACCCAGATGGGAATTCGAACCAGGAATCCCTAGTGCTGAGAGGAGAACATGCTAACCACTAAGCCACTGTGCCGCCTTAAACATATTTATTTAAAAAAAAATGTATACATTTAAACATTAAATAAATAATAACAAAATAAATAAATAACTAATAACAAAATTAACTAATTAAAACCTGACCTGGGGCTTTTTAAAAACATCTGTCTAAGTGTTTCTGAAAACTTTTGAAATGGTGTGGACATCAGGCATTAACTATTAACCGAGATATAACATAAGGAAGTAACATGGGGTTGCAAAGTCAACCTCAATGAATTATAAACTACACCCCAGCACAATTTTCCCTAAAACAAGTCACTAACTAACGTAAACTCTAAAATGGGTGCTGTGCCTTATGTATTATTTTGCCTGGGAGGATATACGCAAGTCATTTAAACACACTAGCAAGGGAATTAGAGGGCTTTTGTAATTACTGCTAAGGTAAGTGATGCATTTGTCACCACCTTCACACATTCCACAAAACCGAAGGCTGCATCCGAGCACCAGGTCTCTGCCAACGTACACAGAAGAATGACAAGTGAATAGTCTGCATGCCTGCCCTTAGAGGAAACAAATCCAAAAACAACTCATTATTTTTCCTGTCCAGTTAACAAGCGTAAGGTAAATGATGGCTGGAACGTCAGAAAGTTAAGATGGGTGGCCAGCTAGAGCGAGGCTCGCTCAGCACAGCTTCTACATTCTCAGAGCTTTAGCGTCCCCCACGATTACCCCGGAGCCCGAAGATCACAAGCAGCTATGAGCTCAGATACAGAGGAGCGGCTTAATAGGCTCCACTTTTCCCAGACTGCCGCCGTGCTCTAAAGTCATGTGCAAGTTTAAAGGGTAAAACTAAATGTGCAGAGGAAAGATAGCAAATCGGACTCGAGCCTGTTGTAAAGCCAAAACATGGGAGGGATAGTGTTATCATACCTCGGCACTGATTAAGATAACAGCTCAATGACAGATTGCAGGACCATGTAACATAAACACAACCGGGAACGGTGCCAGTTTGCCAAACACAAACCATTGTGCTTTTCAAATCGGGTCTGAGCTTCTGAGATTCGAGCCGGGAAACTCATGCCCCCAAGGCCTGGATTTGTGTTACACGGAAAACCTCCGCACAATGGCTAACGACTGGAAGGAAAAAAGTCACCGAACAACAGGAATACCATGCTAATACAACAGAATTAAATTTGTAATAAACTATATTCATAAGGCAATAAATTCATATATCAAATCCCCCTTTTCATGCCCCTTTTGCACTTTTAAGGATGACTGGGACTCATCAAAAAGTACATGTCTAAAAACAATTCACAAGCTCACATTAGCATGTGTATGCTTTTATCCAATGCCACTTACAAGTATCAGGGCACAGGGTTGATACAGCATCCCTGGAGCAGGGAGGTAAGTGTGTTTCTTACTGTAAAGATGGACTTTGTAGTTCTACAATTTCAGACTGTAGTTCATCTGTTTGTGTTCTACAGTACACACTGTGTACGTCCCCTTTACTCTGTTCTAATGGTCGGGACCTCAATAGTAGCACCACAGAGCAGGTATTATTTGGTTGGTGCATTATTCCTATCCCAGCAGTGTCACTGAGATGTTTTAATGAAACTACAGCAGCACTGCTGCATTAAAACCCCCCTCACCACATCAGTGTCACTGCAGAACTGACAAACAATCCACCACCCAAATGATACCTGCTCTGTGATACAATACAGTCTGTGATTGTAAAACTACAAAGTCCATCTTTATGGTAATTGGAGAGAATGGAGTGAGAAGGGGGGAGGGTGTACAAACTTTTGACTGGTACTGTATGATACAGATTTATTCATTTATTCATTATTACCCGCTTTATCCTCTACCAGGGTCGCGGTGGGGTTCCCCATGCCCATCCAGGGGTGAACGTCTCGGGCGCTGGGCAGATACACCCAGGACAGGGTGCCAATCCATCGCTGAGCACACACTCACTCACACAGACACACTCTATATGGTGCAATTTTGAGAATTCAATTGACTTGATCCATGTTTTTGGACTTAGGAAACCGGAGAACCCGGAGGAAACCCACGCGGACACGGGGAGAACATGGAAACTCCACCCAGATGGGGATTCGAACCGGGAATCCCTAGTGCTGAGAGGCGAACGTGCTAACCACTAAGCCACCGTGTCGCCAGATTATATATATATATATGCATACAGATTAAATTGATTGCCGTGTGTAACTGTGATAGCAAAAGTGCATGCCGCCTCTGTGATCAACTCGCCAATTATTAGGATTTAAACTGCAATAAACGCATCATGAGGTAAACATTTTCTGTTGTGTCACTTGGATAAACCATGTTTATTTTAAACCATGTTTCTGTCCATTTTCAGTGGTTTGCTGATTCTTGTGTCATTTTGGGTCGGTTCTTGCCATAATATTGTCATGAACAACACTGCAATATGCCCATCTGCCATTCTTATACAAAAGCTTTGCCCTGACATCGTCAGCAAGTTCAATAGACCCGTCTAAAAGAGACTCAGGGTGAACTTTTGATCTTAACTTGGGGAAATTAAGGCCCAAAGTGCAAATGGAGCCAGGTTCAGTTTGTGGCTCGTGTCCGGCGGAACAGGTGCAGTGGAAAGAAACAGATGTGCATGTTTGAAAGCAGATGTGAAAGTTTGCAATCCATCTGAAACTCAGAGCCACCGCAGCTTTATAGAAACTGGATATGTCGATTCATATCAGGTTGCACATGTCTGATTTGATTGATGTCTCATGATAATCTAAGTGTGCTAGAGTTTGATGGTAGACATATTCAAGAATGTTAATTATTTCTTTAAATAACCACTCATTTTATAATGTGATTAAGTTACTATATAAAACTCATAGTTCTGGTCCTTAAATGTGATTGGCTGAGCCGTCCAGCTGTGACATCATCGACAATTACGCACACCTCTGGTGCTTCACATTTGTATCAAGGCATAAAAAATCCAAACATGCTTGAAGATCATTATAAATCATGTACCATGTACGCATTGCTTAGCAATCGATGTTTACTTTGTAAAAAAGAATTTGATTATGTCGCAGAAGATCAGTTTATTCATAATTTTGCCTTAATTAAATCACATTTATGAATCAAACCTTGTTTTTATTCCATTTTTATACAGGCAGTAAGACACTTGAGGCTGTGTATTATTGTGAGTAAATCACAGGAAAGGCGGCACGGTGGCTTAGTGGTTAGCACGTTCTCCTCTCAGCGCTAGGGATTCTTGGTTCAAATCCCCATCTAGGTGGAGTTTCCATGTACTCCTAGTGTCTGCGTGGGTTTCCTCCCGGTTCTCCGGTTTCCTCAGTCCAAAAACATGGATCAAGTCAACTGAATTCTCCAAATTGCCCGATATAGAGTGTGTTTGTGTGAGTGAGTGTGTGCCCAGTGATAGATTGGCATCCTGTCCTGGATGTATCTGCCCAGCGCCCGATATGTTCTCTCCTGAATGGGCATGGGGAACCCCCCCGCGACCCTAATAGAGGATAAAGCGGAAGATAATGAATGGATGGAAATCACAGGAAACTACGTGTCGGTTCTAATAACACCTTTTTTCCATGATGTATCCACAATTATGCACAACTTCGAGTGCCTTATTGCTTCAATAACATTTGTATTAGCTTAAACCTGATCGCCTGAGTGCTCTTCATTACAAAGTTACCTTATTTCATTTTACTGAACAGCAGCAGTGTGTAACTCTTGTGTTTTTTAGACAATATTATAGACATGGTTATTATAGACCTGAGAAGACAGGAGCAGTTTTGAAAATGCTAACGCCTCCAGCCTGGCACCAACAAACATTCTATTCATAGTGACATCACCATGACCACAAGCTTAATGTGACATTAACCACACATCCTGAGGGTTTCTGTGTTATTCTACAGCCTTGTGTTAATTGCACGATTGGATAAGTGCTGGATAAAAGGTTCCTCTACCCTGTTTCAAATATAGAAATTAAAAGATTAAAAGCAATTCAACCTGATTTGGAATGCAGAACGTTTGAATTTGGATTTCATTTTAAGAAGAATCTGCAAACAGATCTGCATGTACATGGGGCCTATCTATTTTCAGTCGTCTTGGAGAAATAGAGTAACTTTTCTTGGCAGTCAGTGAATAGGAAACACAGGAAGGAAGATTCAGTGATTCATTGGCTCAAACATAAATCAAACATATCTAATCAAGCAGATTAGATCTTAGATTAGATTAGATCTTTTGAAAAAACAACAGCGAATAATTAAGTCAGTCGAACTGACTACCTTTGGGTGCATGAAACTATCCATCCATCCATTCATATCTTCTGCTTTAACCTAAATTAGGGTCGCAGGGGGTTCCCCATGCCCATCCAGGGGAGAAAGTCTCGGGCGCTGGGCAGATAGACCCAGGACAGGCCGCCAATCCATCGCTGGGCACACACTCACTCACACAGACATGCACACATACGCTCACTATATGGGGCAATTTGGAGAACTCAATTGACCTTGATCCATGTTTTTGGACTGTGGGAGGAAACCGGAGAACCGGGTGGAAACCCACGCAGACACGGGGAGAACATGGAAACTTCACCCAGATGGGGATTCGAACCGGGAATCCCTAGCACTGAGAGGAGAACGTGCTAACCACTAAGCCACCGTGCTGCCTGCATGAAACTAATAATGTCTCCACACATGCGTTATATCAAATATTAACATGGTTATTACTGTTTTACCAATTTGCAACATTTTACCAACTAAAGTTTCTAGAGCAAAGTAATCATTAATATGTAAAGTAACATTAAAGCAACAGCTCAGCTGTGAGAACAGGGATCAAACATCAGCTAGGTAAAAAGCAATTAGCAGAAAACCTCATCTCATTATCTTCCGATTAATTATCTACTAGGGTCGGGGGGGGGCTCCTCCCAAGGCCCATTCAGGGGGGAATGTTTCATGCACTGGGCAGACACACCTGGCACAGGGTGCCAATCTATCGCTGAGAAAACTCACAAAGACACAAACACAGTATATGGAGCAACTTGGAGAATTCAAATAACCTTAAATCTATGTCTTTGGACTGTGGGAGGAGACCGGAGAAAACCCACGCAGGCACGAGGAGAACAGGGAAACTCTACACAGAGTGGGATTCAAACCTGAATGTGCTAACCACTAAGCCACCATACCGCCCCTCATATCATTATCTTCTGCTTAATTATACACCAGGGTTGGGGGGTAGGGGTCCCAATGCCCATCCAGGGGGGAATTTTTAATGCACTGGGCAGATAAAACCAGGACAGGGCATCAATCCATCACTGGGCACAAACTTACACAGACACACACATATGGGGTCAATTTCCATTCATCCATTATCTGGCGCTTTATCGTATATTAGGGTCGGGGGGGAGGGGGGGGGGTTTCCCCATGCCCATCCAGAGGAGAACGTTTCGGGCGCTGGACAGATAAACCAATCTATCGCTCACACAGACATACACACTTTATATGGGGCAATTTGGAGAAGTCAATTGACTTGACTTGATCCATGTCTTTGGACTGTGGGAGGAAACCGGAAAACCCGGAGGAAACCCACGTGGACATGGGGAATACATGGAAACTCAACCCCGATGGGGATTCGAACCGGGAATACCTAGCGCTGAGAGGCGAACGTGCTAACCACTAAGCCACCGTGCCGCCCATGGGGCAATTTAGAGCAGCCAATTCACCTTGAATCCCTGTTTTTTGTTTTCAAAACATCATAAATGTGTTGGGAGCTTTCACAGAAGCAAGCCCTGGTATTTCTCCAGAGCAACAATCTGCCACAATTGTACACTATGTTTAAACAACCACACCAATGAAAAGCATACAGCAGGACATATTGCCATCTGTGTCTATTCGAGGTCCGCCATGCTGTCAGAAAGAGTAATAGCATGAGGAGGAAAATGAAAAACCCGTAAACCCTCAGTCTCAGTGCAGGGTAAACACTGTTTAAACTCGGTTTGCCTAGTGTCAAACTTGTCAAACTATGTAAGACAAAGGCTCTTTAATATGGGCCGAGGACATCGACAGCACTCGACCGTTTCTCAGTCTAAAAGCATAATGGCAAAATTATTACACTGTCTGGGGAATGAGACCGATAACAGTGGGCTATGATGTGGCGCATCCCTTCAAATGAGGAAACGCAAACAAACACACACACACTTCTCCCTTCCTTTTCTTGCTGTTTATCAGTGTATCTCACTCAGACATCCAGGGTGGTCAGACAGCGCCTACACTGAACTGTGACACTGAAAGCCTGGTTTCAACCATAGTAGCTGGTATAATATGCACTACAGGGAGCTCCAAAAGCAGTTTGCTGAAAAACACTTTAATTATAAGGAGATGCAAAACAACTCTTTTGCACACTGACCTACCATCAGCCTCGAGCGACGTGACCTCCGCTGAGCATGTGCTGCTTTATAGGTAGTGACAGGCACTGTTTTTGTCACGGAATGGCAGCTATCGATCTAATGCACTTTATATGGGCCCTTTGTATCACTGTGTGTGTGTGTGTGTGTGTTATACAGCATGCATTTGTTCAAAAGAGCAATTGTGTAGTTAGGCTCCTACACTATATACAAAAAAAAAATTATATTGGGCCCTGGTGCAGCAATTACAACTTCCACCCTTCTAGAAAGGTTTTCCACAAGATTTTGGAGTGTGTACGTGTGTGTGTGTACGTGTGTGTGTGTGTGTCTATCCAGAAAAGTATTTGTAACGTCAAGCACTAACACTGCATGAGAAAGCCTGGATCCCAATCTCCATTTGAATTCAATGTTGAATTCCCAACTAGAGGGAGTGGTAGCTCAGTGGTTTGGGTGTTAGGTTATCAATCAGAAGGTTGTGGGTTCAAATCCCAGGTCCACTGAGGTTACCAATGTGGGACCTTGAGCAAGACCCCTAACCCTCATTGCTCGAAGGATGTTGTGATTAACCCTGTGCTCACCTTGTAAGTCGCTTTGGATAAAAGCGTCTGCTAAATGACCAAATGTAATGTAAAGCTTTGTACGGTCATGCTGGAACAGCAGACGAACTTCCCCAAACTGTTGCCACAAAGTAGGAAGCATACATGATCCACCAAAACACACAGATGCTTGAACCGTCACCCTCCTGGCACATAGTCAAGTACTTCTACCATCAAGTCCTTACCCTAATGGCTGCCTATAAATCAGTTTATAGTTAAGATGCATTGTCATTCATTTTCTTTTAGGTCACCTGGCAACCAACTGTTTTACCAATCTTCCTTCATCACCATATAAGGAATGCCAAACATTAAGGATGAGCTTAAAGGAAATTTACACATTCCCAAAAAAAGGGGAGGGCTATGATTTGAACACTTGGCCAGACTTATTGTGCTAGCTCTGAAAGGGTCCCTCCCTTCTTGTGGAAGGTGAATAGAGGATTAGCAAGTCCCCTATCACTGGCCTTTCAGCCCCCATGACAATCAGTGGTGCTAATGATCTTTCGAGTCACATAGATCAGGCCTACAGATTCAACCGGCCAGAAAGTTGCAAAACTAACTTAACCCTTTTGAAAATGAGCCTATAAATTACCAAGATATATATAACAAATAAACCACCATACTAATCAAACATAAGAGCCTCAAAAAGGGAGGGACAATGTTTATCTTACATTAAAAACCATTTCCTCAGCAGATTTTCTTGTTTTTTTCCATTAAGTGTATTATTTATGGAAGATGACAAAATGACACTTGTCAAAAGTTTATGGGTGCAGACATTGATCCATTGCTGCATTTCATCTTTAGTTACTGCCATTTTTTAATTAACTAAAATAGGTTGTTGTATCACACAAAATTAGATTTATCCTACATGTAAATATATATTTACTGGAGGCTTTGTTGAGTTTACTCCTGCTGCTATAAAGGCTTTCACTTCTCCTGAAGGACATTCTGAAAGTTTTTGAAGTGTGTCTGTGGGAATCTTTGCCCATTCAGCCAGAGAAGAATTTGTGAGGTCAGATAACCGCATTAGAGAAGAGGGCCTTCCTCGCTAACCCCATTCTAGTTGAGCCCGCTGGTGTTTAATGGGGTTAAGGTCAAGCCATTTCACAGGAAACTTACCTTAGAGTGACTTTATGGATCTTACTTTGTGAACTCGGGTACAGATACAGTCATTCATCCATTATCTTCCGCTTTATCCCATATTAGGGTCGCAGGCGGGTTCCCCATGCCCATCCAGGGAAGAACGTTTCGGGCAATGGGCAGATACACCCAGGACAGGGCGCCAATCCATTGCTGGGCACAAACTCACTCAAAAAGACACACTCTATATGGGGCAATTTGGAAAATTCAATTGATTTGATCCATGTTTTTGGACTGTGGGGGGAAACCGGAGAATCCGGAGGAAACCCACACGGACATGGGGAGAACATGGAAACTCCACCCAGATGGGGATTCCAACCGGGAATCCCTAGCGCTGAGAGGCGAACGTGCTAACCACTAAGACACCGTGCCGGTACAGATACAATGGAGCAAAAAAGGGCCTACCTCAAACTTCACCTCCTACATTTGTAGCAAAAATCACCTACATTTACATTTGGCGATTTGGCAAATGCTTCAACAAGTGACTTACAAGTATCCCAACTTGATGGTGGAGGTCAGAGCTTGGCGTTGGCCAAACAGATTACGTGGAACAATATAGGGTAAGGTTCTTGTTCAAGGACAATCATTGATAAATTCACTGGACCTGGGATTTGAACCCACAACCTTCATGTAATAGTCCAATACCCTATCCACTGAGTTAACATGGCCACATAATTTAATATACAGAGGTATGTCCCATCTTATTATTCTTGCTCATAAAGATTGACAAAATACCAAGTTAGCACACCTGCAGGACAATACTGTGTGTTTAGCTTAATAAACCCGTTTCTATAAATGTGGTAATATTTCCATCAGCTGAAAACTCACAAACTCCCTTTACAAACATATAATGTAATTTCGCCATTACACACCAAAGATGCCATGCGGCGGGTTGACACCAGCTCCACCACCTGTCCTGCAATGTAATTAATGTAACTGCATATAAGACATTTAATCTTTGGCTGTCTCCCTCACCACATTCAGTTAAATGTATAGCACATTCTTATTTCATGTGGTTTTTAGGGTCTTCCTTGTGCGATCACATCCTGTGTTTGATTCATATTGAAGTAATTGGTCTGTGCTTCATTTATACTTCAGATAGGACTTCCCAGTTTAAGAGCTCTCGGGCTGCTGGTTTGATGCACATCAACTTTTACAAAAGGACATAACTAATAGATCATTTATGTAGTCATTTAGCTGACACGGGGGGGGGGGGGGGGGGGGGGGGGGGGGGGGGGGGGGGGGGGGGGGGGGGGGGGGGGGGGGGGGGGGGGGGGGGGGGGGGGGGGGGGGGGGGGGGGGGGAGAGAGAGAGAGAGAGAGAGAGAGAGAGAGACCCTGTCCTGGGTGTATTTGCCCAGCACCCAAAAAATTCTCCCCTGGATGGACATGGGGAACACATTTCCATCTATAATGGACAGATGGAAATATGTTTATTGCGTAAATATTTTTAATGCACTCACTTGCTTATAAAGTTCCATATTAAGAAACGATTAAAAGGAAAGGTTCAAGTGAACGAAGTGAGGAACTTCACACAAGTGCAGCCACAAATGAGAACTCCACGTCCACTGGCTTTGTGTTTGAATTGTAGAGACTTAAAGCTTCTCTGAGAACTGAGAGTCCAAACATGGAGACTAACTACAGAACGCGGATTTAACGCAGAACAAAAGCAACGCAGTGGAAGCGCAGGTCGGTCCCCGGCTCCGTCGCGCTCGGCGTTACTTTCTCTCAGTGGAGCCCGGACTCCACGCTACTTTCCCCGGGGACCGAGCTCAGCGGGCGGCGGCGGCGGGACTGAACTCACCTGAGAGACCAGCGGGATCAGGGTCTGCTCCACCGAGCGAGTTTTGATCTCCAGTCCGCTCTCAAAGTTCCCCCCGGCGGCGGCGGCGCACGGAGACGAAGCCATTCCCGTCTGAACACGCAGCGCTTCACCTGCTGACGGATCCGAACCTGAACACGGCGTTTCCCGCCACGAGTCACGCGTGGGAGCCGTTGTTATCGGCAATGCCGCCTTCTGGTTGAGTGTACTCTCTCCACCATGGAACTCCCTCAATACGAGCGGCTGCACCGCAGCAGCTACACAGACTAATGAGGCGAGGCGGGACAGACTGTCACACACACACACACACACACACACACAGACACAAACACACACACACAGACACAAAAACACAAACACACACACACACAGACACACAAACACACACACACACACACACACACACACACACACACACACACACACACACACACACACACACACACACACACACACACACACACACACACACACACACACACACACACACACACACACACACACACACACACACACACACAGACACAAACACACACAGAGATACACACACAGAGAGACACAAAAACACAAACTCACAAACACACACACACAAACTCACACACAGACACAAACACACACAGACACACACACAAACTCACACACACACAGAGAGAGACACACAGATACACACACACACATATACACACATATAGACACATGCATACACAGAGACACAAACATACAGACACAAATACACACACACAAACTCACACACACAGACACACACAAATTCACACTCACAGACACCCACACACACACAATCTCTCTCACACACACACATCAAATCCTGACTGTTTACCAAAGTATTCTGCTTGTATTTCTATAGGGTTTTTTTTTTTGCTTTTGGAGAAAACTACAAGTTCTCAAGAAAAAAACATCTGTAAGACTCTTAAACTTCACCACACCTAACATCCATCCATCCATTATCTTCCGCTTCATCCTATATTAGGGTCGTGGGGGGGTTCCCCATGCCCATCCAGGGGAGAACGTTTCAGGCGCTGGACAGATACACCCAGGACAGGGCGCCAATCTATCGCTGGGCACACACTCACTCACACACACAATTGACCTTTTGTCCATGTCCTGAAGGACACCCACGCGGACACGGGAGAACATGGAAACTCCACCCAGATGGGGATTCAAACCGGGAATCCCTAGTGCTATGAGGAGAACATGCTTACCACTAAGCCACCGTGCCGCCCGTTTAAAAAATAATAAATAACTAATAATAATAATAATAATAGAGATCATATAATGGAATTAATCTATTTTCTAAAATAAAAGAGGTTTGCTGTATAAAAACAGTAACAGTAACATTGTGTCACTATTGAAGCCTGCATGTGGTCTCTTTCTGTGTGTACTCACTCGCTGGCCATTCTCTCCTGAAAACAATGAAAGTTTTCCACAAAGGCAGTCTAGCATGACAGGATTTCCTAATTCAATTGAATCTGACCGCAATATCTGAAAGCACTGAAGGTGTTGTTGAGGTCTTGGGTGTGTGACTTCCTCTGAGACCGTAATTCAGTTGATTCCTTTCTCATTGCTTCCTTGCTGGCAGGTCATATCAATGAAGCTGCTATGTCCAAGCAGACGACTGAGCGGACAGCAGTCCTGTGATAGTGACATGTTTGCACAGCGTAGTTGCTGTGTAACCAACTCGAGTGTAAAACAAGCTGCTCGAAGGGGGTGAGTTTCCTCTGAGTCATGAGTATCAGGTGACACGAGAACACTTCCCCTAAGCAGGGCAACTGAAGTCATGGCCAAGTAAAAAAGGCTGTGTTGCAAATCACAAGCTCAATGACAATGCTGAACTGATACCCCAAAAAGACTGCACTGTCATCAAGACTACACTCTGACAAATGCCAATGCGAAACTATGATTTTTGTCATCAACAAGCAAAATTCCCGGTATGATACATATTTATATGGTGTTATAAAATGGGTAGTTCCGGTCCAATCTGATTGGCTGGGCCATTGATCCATCCATGGCTTAATTGACACTAACTCACACCTCTGACTGCCTCAGTCTTATCAATGTCCGTCCATCCATCCATCATCTTCCGCTTTATCCTCTATTAGGATCGTGGGGGGGTTCCCCATGCCCATCCAGGGGTTAACGTCTCGAGCGCTGGGCAGATAGACCCAGGACAGAACGTCAATCTATCACAGGGCATCATATCAAAGTGTGATATATAATACATTCTTTTATCCTTCTTGTTTTTTTATAAAGTACGGTCTGTAATTGGTGGTTAGCACATTCGCCTCTCAGCACTAGGGATTCCGGGTTCGAATCCCCATCTGGGTGGAGTTTCCATGTCCTCCCTGTGTCCACATGGGTGTCCTCTGGGTTCTCCGGTTTCCTCCCACAGTCCAAAAACATGGATCAAGTCAACTGAGTTCTCCAAATTGCCCCATATAGAGTGTGTTTGTGTGAGTGAGTGTGTGCCCTGTGATAGATTGGCGCCCTGTCCTGGGTGTGTCTGCCCAGAGCCCGAAACGTTCATTCTGTAAAGCTGCTTTGTGACAATGTACTGTTGTAAAAAAATTACTTAAACTTGAACTTGTACCTGCCCGGCGCTCGAGACGTTCTCCCCTGGATGGGCATGGGGAGATGGATGGATGGACGGTCTGTAATTTGGCCACTAGATGGCAGTATTTGAATGTTAGAGGAACAACCAGAACTTTACTCAAAACCAGACTAGATTCTGTCGCAGAAGACCAGATTATCAACAATGTCCAGAGGAGACCGTTTTGGGCATTGGGCAGATACACCCAGGACAGAGAGGGCACACTCACTCACACAGACACACACTATAAAAGGGCAATTTATAAAGAAACAATTTAGAGCAGCCAATTTACCTTAAACCAATGATTATGGACTATGGGAGGAACCTGAAGAACCCGAAAGAAACCCACGCGGTCATGAGGAGAACATGGAAACATCACGCTGAGAGGCGAACAAGCTAACCACAAAGCCTCCATGCAGCCCTGATTCAACAAGTTAATGTGATTTATTATTAACAAATAGTTGACAGATAAAAGGTCTGATAGACACAACGTAACACAAATCCTCTCCCTCAACTCTGCTTCTGAAATATAGCTACTGATACTGATAAGAGACACATGCTGGGAGACTAAAAACAAACACACTTTGCTCTGTGTAGCTGAGGCAGAATCAGGTCATTGTGAACCCCAAGTTTAGAACGCAGATATCATTTTAGGGACCCTGACTGCCAAGTTTTTCATGTTCTTTTAGATGTTCATTCATTCATTATCTCCCGCTTTATCCTCTATTAGGGTCGCGGTGGGGTTCCCCATGCCCATCCAGGGGAGAACGTCTCGGGCGCTGGGAAGATACACCCAGGACAGGGCGCCAATCCATCGCTGGGCACACACTCACTCACACAGACACACTCTTTATGGGGCAATTTGGAGAATTCAATTGACTTGATCCATGTTTTTGGACTGTGGGAGGAAACCCGGAGGAAACCCACGCGGACACAGGGAGAACATGAAAACTCCACCCAGATGGGGATTCGAACCGGAAATCCCTAGCGCTGAGAGGCGAACGTGCTAATCACTAAGCCACCGTGCCGCCCCTTTTAGATGTTGAATGTCAGAATGTCCAGATGACATGGAATTCAGGATTGTATTGTTGAACTCTATCATCTCGTACAGGACTCCTTCCTCTTTATGCTTATGTTCAGAAGAAGTCAGGCATCTCCCTAATCAACCAGTTTCTGGTTTTTCTGACAATAAACAGCATCATTCACAAATAACATTTGTACATAGCGGACAGCAGTTTAGAGCCACATTAAAACAATCATCCAAAAGCCCATCCATCCATTATCTTCCGCTTTATCCTCTATTAGGGTCGCGGTGGGGTTCCCCATGCTCATCCAGAGGAGAACGTTTCGGGCGCTGGGCAGATACACCCAGGACAGGGTGCCAATCTATCGCTGGGCACACACTGACTCAGACAAACACACTCTAAATGGGGCAATTTGGAGAATTCAATTTACTTGATCCATGTTTTTGGACTGTGGAAGGAAAACGGAGAACCCGGAGGAAACCCATGCAGACACGGGGAGAATATGGAAACTCCACCCAGATTGGGATTCGACCCGGGAATCCCTAGCGCTGAGAGGCAAACGTGCTAACCACTAAGCCTCATCCAAAAGCTTACACTTTTATTGTTGGACAGGGAAATACAAAGGGCAACATCCTGGCTTCTATTCTTCAACAAAGTGAATTCTCCACGTTCTCCAGTTTCCTGCCACAGTTCAAAAACATGGATTCAAGGTAAATTGACTGCTAAATTGCCCCTATATAGTGCATCTTTGTCTTTGTGATTGAGTAAGTCTGTGCCTAGCCGAAACATGCTCCCATGGGTGGGCATGGGGAACCCCCCTGCAACCCTAGTAGAGGATTAAGCGAGGATGATGGATGGATAGATAAATTTTGAGACATTTGAGTGTTTAATATCCTGCAATGAACTGACACAACTGACACATTGTCCAGGATGAATTAACACCATGTGCCCACTGTTTCCAGAATAGACTCCACCACCCACCTCGAGTCAGAACAGCCCAGAATGAACTGATACATTTCATGAGACACATTTAGTATTAAATTGAATTTTCTGATTTCTGACTTATGCTGTACTCCTGCACCATGTCCAGTTAGACAATTCTGAAAAACATTACTTGTAAGATGGTGCAAGATGCGAATCCCCCGTTCCATCACATCCCAAAGATGCTCTATTGGATTGAGATCTGGTGACTGTGGAGGCCATTTGAGTACAGTGAACTCATTGTCATGTTCAAGAAACCAGTCTGAGATGATTCCAGCTTTATGACATGGCGCATAATCCTGCTGAAAGTAGCCATCAGATGTTGGGTACATTGTGGTCATAAAGGGATGGACATGGTCAGCAACAATACTCCGGTAGGCTGTGGCGTTGCAACGATGCTCAATTGGTACCAAGGGGCCCAAAGAGTGCCAAGAAAATATTCCTCACACCATGACACCACCACCAGCAGCCTGAACCGTTGATACAAGGCAGGATGGATCCATGCTTTCATGTTGTTGACGCCAAATTCTGACCCTACCATCCGAATGTCGCAGCAGAAATCGAGACTCATCAGACCAGGCTACGTTTTTCCAATCTTCTATTGTCCAATTTCGATGCGCGTGTGCAAATTGTAGCCTCAGTTTCCTGTTCCTTAGCTGAAAGGAGTGGCACCCGGTGTGGTCTTCTGCTGCTGTAGCCCATCTGCCTCAAAGTTCCACGTACTGTGCTATCTCGCAATCTTGCTATTTGAGTCACTGTTGCCTTTCTATCAGCTCGAACCAGTCTGGCCATTCTCCTCTGACCTCTGGCATTAACAAGGCATTTCCGCCCACAGAACTGCCGCTCACTGGATGTTTTTTCTTTTCCGGACCATTCTCTGTAAACCCTAGAGATGGTTGTGCGTGAAAATCCCAGTAGATCAGCAGTTTCTGAAATACTCAGACCAGCCCTTCTGGCACCAACAACCATGCCACGTTCAAAGGCACTCAAATCACCTTTCTTCCCCATACTGATGCTCAGTTTGAACTGCAGGAGATTGTCTTGACCATGTCTACATGCCTAAATGCACTGAGTTGCCGCCATGTGATTGGCTGATTAGAAATTAAGTGTTAACGAGCAGTTGGACAGGTGTACCTAATAAAGTGGCCGGTGAGTGTATATATATATATATATATATATATATATATATATATATATATATATATATATATATATATACATTCATTCATTATCTTCCTTTCATTCATTATCTATATTCATTATATATATATATATATAAAGAGATGTGTTCAGTTGCTTCTTGAAGATGTTGCATGTCTAAACATTATAAACAGTATCGGTTGGGATGAGTTGGAGAGATCATTCCACCGTTAAGTGAGGTGGGGGTTGTTCCGATAGACGAGCAGATCAGGTAAGGGGTAGCAGGTTGTTCATACACATATGAATACATTTAGTCTCACACTGCAAGTGTACCCTGCAGTGTGTGTTTATGGAATTTGACCCTTTCAAGCGGGTGATTATCTGTACCAACTAGCCCATCTGTCTGGACAGTGGAGATAATTAGGTTATTGTTTTCTGAGGCAAGCGCAATCTTGTAGCTATACACAGGAGGGAATGTGAGTGCATACAAATGGAGAAGAACAGCTGTCTGACATGTGATTCTGACAAAACAGCGCAGCGTGCATATCTCAGTGCTGCTATGAGCTGGAACGCAGCAAGCATGTATCACATCCCATTGTTGAAGGCCACATGTATCCTGCAGCACAAGATTTCTTACATGCTCATTTATATTTAGATATGCTGAGACTAAATAACCGAAATGGGATTAGGAGGTAGAATACATATTTGTTAACCACATGTACAGTGAGGGCGGCACGGTGGCTTAGTGGTTAGCATGTTCTCCTCTCAGCACTAGGGATTCCCGGTTCAAAGTTTCCATGTTCTCCCCGTGTCCGCGTGGGTTTCCTCCGGGTTCTCCGGTTTCCTCCCACAGTCCAAAAACATGGATCAAGGTCAATTGAATTCTCCGAATTGCCCCATATAGAGTGTGTGCCCAGTGATAGATTGGGTGTATCTGCCCAGCGCCCAAAATGTTCGCCCCTGGATGGGCATGGGGAACCCCACCGACCCTAGTAAAGGATAAAGAGGAAGATAATGGATGGATGTATAGTGGTTAGAACGTTCGCCTCTGTTAGAACGTTCGCCAGTGTTGGGGTTCGAATCTTGATCTGGTTTCCATGTGTCCGCATGGGTTTCCTCCGGGTTCTCCGGTTTCCTTTCACAGTCCAAAAACATGGATTCAAGGTCAATTTTACGTTCCAAATTGCCCTATTTAGAATGTATCTATGTGAGTGAGTGTGTGCCTAGTGATATCTTGGTGCCCTGTCCTGGGTGTATCTGCCCAGCACCCAAAACGCTCTATCCTGGATGGACATGAGGAACCCTCTGTAACCCTAGCAGAGGATAAAGCGAAAGCTAATAAAAAAATGAAGGTATAGCTTATGGGTTGGCACAGCACCTTCGCCTGTCAGCGCTGGGATCCAGGTTCAAATCTTGATCTGGTTTCCATGTTCTCCCCATGTCTGTGTGGGTTTCCTCTGGGTTTATCCGGTTTTCTTTCAGTCCAAAAACATGGATTCAAGGTAAATCGTATGCCCTGAATTGCCCTATATACAGTAGTGTGTGTTTGTGTGAGTGAGTGTGTGCCTAGTCATATTTTGGTGCTCTGTCCTGGGTGTGTATGCCCAGCAGACAAAACATTCTATCCTGGATGGGCATGAGGAACCCTCCGCATGGGTTGGCACAGCACTCAGCACTGGGGATGCAGGTTTGAATCCCGATCTGGGTGATTACAATGTTCTCTCCATGTGCACATGGGTTTTCTCAGAGCTTTCTGGTTTCCTTCCACAGTCCAAAAACATGGATTTAAGGCTGCTCCAAATTGCCCCTATATAGTGTGTGGAAGTGAGTGCCCATCAATAGATTTTGCGCCCTGTCCAGTGTACCTGCCCAGCGCCAAAACACTCTTCCCTGGATGGGCATAGGAACAGCCCCCCCCCCCCCCCCCACACACACACACACAGTCCACAGTACTTTCGGATTATTCACATGTGTTAGGTCAAGCCCAGAGCACCTCATACAAGAGTGCCATAATCTGGAATGAAAGGAATGCATGTTGCAGAGACATTTTACATGGAATTCTGAAGCCTGAAAATGCCTGGAGTGCAACCACGCACTCATCAGCTGCACCTGTGGGGAGAAAAATAGGAAAAAGGAGAACAAAAAAGGGGAAATGAGGAAGGAACAGTGTGAGGGCTGCAAGAATGTGGACCACCTATGAAGAGTGGTGTCAGGACTCCTAGAATATCACAACCACGATGGAGACCAAATCCGTGACAAAGAACTCTGATCAAAATGTGAAACGTGATATGAAGACAGGGCAGCACGGTGGTTTCGTGGTTACCTCTCAGCGTTAGGGATTCCTGGTTTGAATCTCAATCTGGGTGGAGTTTCCATTTTCTCCCCGTGTCCGCGTGGGTTTCCTCTGGGTTCTCCGATTTCCTCCCACAGTCTAAAAAATGGATCAAGTCAATTGAATTTTCCAATTTGCCCCATATAGTGTGTCTGTGTGAGTGAGTGTGTGCCTAGAGATGGATTGGCGCCCTGTCCTGGGTGTATCTTCCAAGCGACCAAGACGTTCTCCCCTGGATGGGCATGGGGAACCCCACCGCGACCCTAGTAGAGGATAAAGCGGAAGATGATGGATGGATGGATATGAAGACAGAACAAAATTTTAGAGATAGAACTAACTATTTAAGATTCTTGGACTCTCCCTCTCCGAGCTGCTCCATCGACATGTACCCGCTCGGTGCCTCAGGTAAGCTGATCAGCTGCTCCTCGAGGCACCAAGGTCCAAGTGTATGCTCAGAGGGGAACGAGCCTTTTCGAATGCAGCTCTTAAATTATGGAACGACCTACCACTACATATTAGTTTTCACCCCAAAATAAGACTTTACTTTGGTTTTATATCATTTTATTTAGTTTCACAGTCTTATTCGTTAGTTGTTTTATTTTTTTGTTTCCATTGTCTTTTTGTTTCTAGGGTCTGTTTTAGGTATTTATAGTTATAGTACAGCACTCTGTTTTAGCTGCTGTTTAAATAAAATTGAGCTGAGTGAGTTAAATATTTGGCAGCACGGTGGCTTAATGGTTAAAATCTTCTCCTCTCAGCGCTAGGGATTCCTCCAGGTTCTCCGGTTTCCTCCCACAGTCCAATAACATGGATTTGAGGTAAATTGAAAGCTCTAAATTGCCCCATATAGTGTGCGTTTGTGTCTGTGTCCAGAGATTGATTGGTGCCCTGACCTGGGTGTATCTGCCCTGCTTCTGAAACATTCTCCCCTGGATCCCGACCCTAGTAGAGGATAAAGCGGAAGATAATGGATGGATGGAGTTAAATATTTAAAAAAAAGAGAAAATATAATGGATTATAAAACCAAAACAGACAGAAGACAGAATGTCCTACAAAAAACTAAACATCAGCTTAATCTACTAAATGCATTTAAAAAAAACCCAGAGGTACAGAGAAGCTGTATATAAAAAAAACTGTCCCAAAAGTAACAGAACGAGAACGTAAGAACTTGTTGGAAATATATTTGATTATAGATCAAATTGGGTGGCACGGTGGCTTAGTGGTTAGCACGTTCGCCTCTCAGCACTAGGGATTCCCGGTTCGAATCCCCATCTGGGTGGAGTTTCCATGTTCTCCCCGTGTCCGCGTGGGTTTCCTCCGGGTTCTCCAGTTTCCTCCCACAGTCCAAAAACATGGATCAAGTCAATTGAATTCTTCAAATTGCCCCATAGTGTGTCTGTGTGAATGAGTGTGTGCCCAGCGATGGATTGGCACCCTGTCCTGGGTCTATCTGCCCAGCGCCCGAGACGTTCTCCCCTGGATGGGCATGGGGAAACCCACCACGACCCTAATAGAGGATAAAGCGGGAGATAATGAATGAATATAGATCAAATTGCACCCCCCTTCCTATAGTGGAAAATAACAAATGAATGTACTATTGATGCTTAAGGTACAAAGTGTGTGTAATTGTACAGATCTGGTCAAGTGGGGTTATATTTTCATGTTGGTTCCTTTTCATGCATTAAGTGAAATAAATCATCTCTTTTTGTATTTCTACTATAAGCCAGCTATACTTAAAAAAATCTGCCTCAGGTCTAAATCCATCTCTTCCACACTCAGTGTGACAAAAACCTGTCAGTCTAAAAAAGTACTATTTGATGTCATTATTTCTTTTTTTACAGTGACACACACACATGTCAATAACCTCACCAAAAGTACATTTTAAGATGAAATAATGTATCAATACTAATATGAAGCTGACATTATTACATTACAATTTTAAATTAATTGTATAATTTTGCTGCAAGGGCAGCACGGTGGCTTAGTCTTTGGTCTTTAGTCTTTAGCACATTCGCCTCTCAGCGCTAGGGATTCCCGGTTCGAATCCCCATCTGGGTGGAGTTTCCATGTTCTCCCCGTGTCTGCGTGGGTTTCCTCCAGGTTCTCCGGTTTCCTCCCACAGTCCAAAAACATGGATCAAGTTAATTGAATTCTCAAAATTGCCCCCTATAGAGTGTGTGTGTGTAAGTGAGTGTGTGCCCAGCGATGGATTGGTGCCCTGTCCTGGGTCTGTCTGCCCAGCGCCCGACACGTTCTCCCCTGGATGGGCATGGGGAACCCCACCGCGACCCTAATAGAGGATAAGAGGGAGATAATGAATGAATGAATAAATAACAATCACCAAACATCCTGAATAAATCTTCATTATGAGTTTAATAAGTCTGCATGAAAGTGGAGCGGCACGGTGGCTTAGTGTTTAGTATGTTCTCCTCTCAGTGCTATGGACTCCCGGTTCGAATCCCAATCTGGGTGAAGTTTCCTTTTTCTCCCCGTCTCCACGTGGGTTTCCTCCGGGTTCTCCGGTTTCCTTCCACAGTCCAAAAACATGGATCAAGTCAAGTTCTCCAAATTCCCCCATATAGAGTGTGTTTGAGTGAGTGTGTCCAGAGATGGATTGGTGCCCTGTCCTGGGTGTATCTGCCCAGCGCCCAAAACGTTCTTCCCTGGATGGGCATGTGGAACCCCCCCGCGACCCTAATAGAGGATAAAGCGGAAGATAATGAATGGATGTCTCTGTGGTTTGGTGGTTAGCACGTTCACCTCTTAGCACTAGGGATTCCAGGTTCGAATCCCTTCTGGGTGGAGTTTCCATGTTCTCCCCATGTCCGTGTGGGTTTCCTCCCACAGTCGAAAAACATGGATGAAGTCAAATGAATTCTCCAAATTGCCCCATATAGAGTGTGTGTGTGTGAGTGTGTGCCCAGTGATAGATTGGCGCCCTGTCCTGGGTGTATCTGCCCACCACCCAGGGGTGTATCTCCCCTGGATGGGCATGGGGAACCCCCCCCGCGACTCTTATATAGGATAAAGCGGAAGATAATGGATGGATGGATGTGTTACATGATTGGTTTTGTTTGTTTAGCTGATTTAAAGGCTTGTCATTGTGCTTAGCTTTACATACTGCTGGTTAATAGCTGCTCTTGGATTGCTCCCAAACACTCGATATAGAGTACGATTTTGGGACACATCTCTTAATCATTAAATGCAGCTGTTTTGTTCATCCACGCGTGTGGAACATCAAGCATATAGTCATGCACTTTGGAGAGCTTTGTGGGAACGGTATAGGAAAGGCCCTTCTGTTTTACTGTGACTTTGTTACGGGGCATAAAGCAATATTAAGGTGGCTTAGTGGTTAGCACGTTCGCCTCTATGTGCAGAGGTTTAAATCCCAATCTGGGTGGAGTTTCCATGTTCTCCCCATGTCCATTTGGGTTTCCTCCGGGTTCTCCAGTTGCCTCCCACATTTCAAAAACATGAATTCACAGTAAATTGAATGCTTTAAATTGCCCCATATAGAGTGTGTGTGTCTGTGTCAGTGAGTGTGCTCAGTGATAGCTTGGCACACTGTCCTGGGTGTATCTGCACGGCGCCAGGTCAAAGTTCTCCCCTTAATGAAAGAATGCATGGAAGATAATGCAGAAAATCCATCCATTATCTCCCGCTTCATCCTCGCTTCATCCAGGGGGGGGTTCCCCATGCCCATCCAGGGGAGAACGTTTCAGGCGCTTGGCAGGTACACCCAGGAGAGGACGTCAATCTATCGCTGGGCACACTCACACAGACATGGGGCAATTTGGAGAACTCAATTGACCTTGATCCATGTTTTTGGACTGTGGGAGGAAACCGGAGAACCTGGAGGAATCCCACGCTGACACGGGGAGAACATGGAAACTCAACACTTTTGTAATTAAAGAGAATGGAGAATGGCAGGTTCTCTAAACCAACATCAGCCTCTTAACTCATAAATGTTTGCTAGATGAATTAACAAAATTACTCTTAACTCATAACTATAACTACTAACGTGGCTCTGACAACCTTTATTATTCTGCCATCTAGTGGGCAGTAAAGGCCAGTACTGCCAATTGTTCAGCTGTAAATGTAAAGTCATTTCAAACATCATTCATTTTTAAGTGTCAGATAAGTGTTAACTCGAAGCATTACAGCTCATTTTAATATAACACCACTTACAACCAACCCCATTATGTCTTTTTCATTTAGTTGAGAAGGTGGACCTTTATTTTTAATTACCATAAGAAGTAGCTCTATAAATCTACAAAGACTACAACCAATTATTCATCTAACGAACTTAATTTAAATACAATTTTTAAATTAGACACTTTAAGTAACTATTGGCACGGTGGTTTAGTGGTTAGCACGTTGGTCTCTCAGCACTAGGGATTCCAGGTTCGAATCCCGATCTGGGTGGAGTTTCCATGTTTTCCATGTGTCCGCGTGGGTTTCCTCCGGGTTCTCCGGTTTCCTCCCACAGTCCAAAAAACATGGATCACCGTGAATTGAATGTTTCAAATTGCTCCATATAGAGTGTGTTTGTGTGTGTGTTCGATGATAGATTGGCACCCTGTCCTGGATGTATCTGCCCAGCACAAGTTCTCCTCATAGTCCAAAAACATGAATTAAAGGTAAATTGAATGCTCTAAATTGCCCCATATAGAGTGTGTGTCCAGTGATGGATTGGCGCCCTGTCCTGGGTGTATCTGCGTTCTCCCCTGAATGGGCATGGGGACCCCCCCAGCCCGTTCTCCCCTGGATGGGCATGGGGACACTCCCCCCCCCCCACCAATGGATTGGCGCCCCATTCCTGGGTGTATCTGCGTTCTCCCCTGGATGGGCATGGGACCCCCCTCCCACCAATGGATTGGTGTCCTGTCCTAGGTGTATCTGTGTTCTCCCCTGGATGGGCATGGGACCCTCTCCCCCCCGCCCGTTCTTCCCTGGATGGGCATGGGAACCCCCACCCCAAAAATGGATTGGCGCCCTATCCTGGGTGTATCTGCGTTCTGCCCTGAATGGGCATGGGGACAGCCAATCCTAGCAGAGGATTAAGTAGAACATAATGAATGATTGAATAATTACATTTGAATGTATTCCGTGTACATTAGCGTTCCTTACCTTTTTACGTTACAAGTCTCTTCAGAGATTTGGGATGACGTTTCCTGCAAACGGTGCTTATTTACGCGTATTTGGTCGCTTCTTGGGGAAAATTTGGGGAAGAAACTTCCACATCAAATAAAATATAGGTTTCCGT
>JAFMOD010000406.1:716825-731442 GCA_019802435.1 Corydoras maculifer | reverse complement strand
GTTCTGAGAATCTCTGATTAAAATGTAAATATTATAAATATTGTGAGTGTATGAGTGAGGGGTCACTGATGTAACAGCAGGTTTCATTATTGTTAAAAGCCTCATTTTGTTTTTGTTTTTTAAGTTACATTAATATTTAGTTGAAGATGTAACATATTTGTCATTGGATGTTTTTTATGGTTCTGAAAGTTTAAAGAACCATTTAAGGTGGAACCATCCTCCTGTCTATTTGTCTTGCATATTATTTAAATTAAATTTTTATATACATATTTATTTATATACAGTATATATATATTATTATGATTTTATGACTTCTAAATTCTTTTGATTGTTTTTTCTGTTAAACTTTCTTTGATCTGCTGTAACTCTTTGATTTGAGGTTTTGATTCCTGTTTGGTGAATTCTTGAATAAATCTTCGCTGATGAAGCAGCCCCTCGTCATCCTCCTGCTTCTTTCAGGTGAGACACACAGTTCAGTGTTATTCAGACCCTCAGGCAGATGTTGATTGTTGAATGCAGATGGTTGATGATGTCACAGTGCAGATCAATACAGACTTTAATGCTGATTCAGCCTTTAAACTCATGCACTCTGCTCTATAATCTTTCATTTTGATGCAGGAGTCGTTCCCGTCATCATGTATGTTCCTCGCCGGTACTATCTGATCCAGCCGGGGGATATCTGGGAAAACGCTCAAACGTTCTGCCGAACCAAATACGTGGATCTGGCGACGGTGGACAGTCCAGAGAACGTGCTCAGAATTCAGAAAGAAACCTCATACCAGAAAATAAACGGCAGTGTGTGGATCGGACTCTACAAAGACTTCTCCGTGTGGCGCTGGTCCATGGGAAATGAACCTCTGGAAAACCTCACCTACTGGGAACCTGACGAACCCAACTTCTACGGTTCCATACAAGAATGCGGCAGGACGTCGTACTACGGCTGGAACGACCGACACTTCTCAGGACTCAACAATTTCATTTGTTTCGATGGTGAGCAACAGAAATCATTCTAATGTTCTGCTGCATTCTCACTGAAGGTCAGGAGGCCATCTCCACGCTGATCCAAAACAAACCGATAGGAGCTTCAAGGAGACAATTAGAAATTCTAATTAGTATGACACAAGCAATTAACATATCATCATCATCACACACAGAAAACAAAAGCAGCTTATCTCAGGTCTCTCAATTTAATGTTTGGGGTTAAAGGTCAGGTTTGGGGATGACACAGCACCCACAGAGCAATCAGGGCCATGCTAAAGCTCCACATCGGCAACTTTGTGGACTCAGGGATCGAACCCCCACCTTTAGATTAGCAGCCATCACGTCCATCCTACACCCACCCATCACCTGATACAGAACAACAGAACCACACCGTGGTGATGTGTCAAAACCTGGACCTCTGCACGGTTCTAACCCGGTTCTCTGTCTGTTCCTCTCTTACAGAGCACTACACCGGAAACAACAGATATATTTTGTATTCTATGTATCTGAACTGGCGTGATGCTCAGACATTCTGTCGGCAGCACCACACAGACTTGGCCAGTGTACGGAACCAGACGGAACTCTCCATCACACAAGCCTTGGCCGTAGAGAACACCTGGATCGGTCTGTTCAGAGATCTGTGGAAGTGGTCGGACCAAACCAACGTCTCCACCACCATTTTCTGGGCCCCTGACCAACCGGATAACTACTGGGGTTCTGAGGACTGTGTGTCTGTGTATAACGGTCAGGCTGGAGATGTTCAGTGCACTGAGATCTATCCGTACTTCTGTTACTCTGGTACGAGCAGACACCCCGCACTCGTCCTGCAGCTCGGGTGGCCGATCACGGTGTGAGTGTGTTGTTTTGTGTGCAGTGATCACAGGACAGCAGCAGATCATCAGGATCAGGGTTCAGTCCAACCAAGACCTCAACACTCAGGCAGCCCTCGCAGCCTTCCTGCAGAAGGTACGTCTCAGGTTAATGACTGGGGGGGGGGGATGACACTGACAATAAAGATCGTGTGTAGAAAGGCACGTTCTGTATCAGCCCTTAGAACTGTAGCATCATCAGAAGATTCAGACCATGTGACCTACGTTCTAAAGTTACTGTATTTTCAGAACCCAGTGCTGCCATCAGTGGAACGTCTCCTTTGTTCTTTTGTCACATGAATCCAGACTGAAGCTGATAAACACTTCTGTATGGTTCTGTTCTACGTTCTCGTCCTGAATGATGTTCTCTTCTGTTCTACAGCTCCAGCTCAAACTTCAGGAACATGGACTGATGGGAATCAAACTGACCTGGAGACAGCGGTCTGACGGAAATGTGTTCCACCCCATGCAGAAAGCGCAGGGAGTCATGTGACCTGAATGATGTCACATCTGAAGCTCAGCCTGCGTCTCAAATCTCAGAAAGAACTCCAGGTTTAATGCGTGCAGAAAGTGCAGAAGGTGTTGGTGTGGCTGAGGTTGGGCCTGTCCAATTTAATCACACCATCAAGTAATGGCCTTTTCCAAACTGTTTTTGTACACTAACGAGTGACGAGTTTCTGAACACTGTCATTATAGTTCTGTTTATTTAAAATATAATTCATTTATCTGTTTTAATTTAAGGATTATTTTATTCATTTAAATTTATTAAAAGAGTGAAGTTTAGAAAATAAAGAAGTTTAAATCCTTTTACATATAATAATAAAAAAATATATTTTAATTATTAGATCTCTAATTACAACCACCTCCCTATACCTCCACCACCTCTCTTCACCTCCACCTCCTCACAAATAAGACCTCAGTCTGGTGGTATGTGTGTATTTATTTTGTTGCTCTGTATCATTCTGTGTAATAAAGACTGAACTCATGATTATTTATGATTTTTATTATTATTTATGATTATTATTATTATTATTATTGAACTTGGCGGCACGGTGGTCTAGTGGTTAACACGTTCTCCTCTCAGCACTAGGGATTCCCGGTTCGAATCCCCATCTGGGTGTAGTTTCCATGTTCTCCCCATGTCTGCGCGGGTTTCCTCCGGGTTCTCCGGTTTCCTCCCACAGTCCAAAAACATGGATTAAGTCAATTGAACTCTTCAAATTTCCCCATATAGAGTGTGTATGTGTGTGTGAATGTGTGCCCAGCGATGGATTGGCGTCCTGTCCTGGGTGTATCTGCCCAGCGCTCGAGACGTTCTCCCATGGATGGGCATAGGGAACCCCACTACGACCCTAATATAGGATAAAGCGGAAGATAATGAATGAATGAATAATTGAACTTTATTGTAAGAACTCCAGCTCCGTTTATCAGCGCTGAGCCCTGAGCTGCTCCTGCAGAAAGTCTGATCTGACACTACTCAGTGGGATTACTGATCTTGCCCATGAACATGATGACTGGACGGGTTTCCTCGATGATGAAGACGAGGAAGGGTCTGTTGAGATTCATATTTTGTGGCCTAGATAGAGGAATGGCCTCGACCATGGTGACTGCAGCTGCTTCAGTGCCCTTCTCATCGACCTTGAGGACTGCCTGGTGGAGAACCTGGGGGGGGCAGAGTTCATTCCCTTCAGAACTTCAGCAATTATTCATCTGATCACTGACTAAAGACTAGAACAGACCCGGGTTCCGTGTCTCCGTTTACCTTGGAGGCCTTCAGCCTGATCTCCTCACTGATTCCAGAGAAGTTTGCAGCGTGTGAGAAGGCATCCACCATCCCCATCTCTCTGAGAGTCTCCCCGAGAGAAAGCCAAGAAGAGATGAAGAACTTGGGCATCGAAAGTCTGACATTCCTACAGATCAGAACAGTGAGGTTCAGAACATCTGAATGATGATGCCCAGGAGGCAGAACCTCAGAGCTGATTGGACTGTGGGTTTCTTGCAGAAGATCGAAATAATTTACTGTTACGAACCCCATGATGGGACACAGTCTAGAACTGAAGTTAGAACCAGAACTAAATCAGACACAGGTCCTGGTATATAGCATTATTTTTATAATGATTATTATTATTAAGCATTTGTAAACAAAGATGGGTTCATGGTTATTCTTTCATTTATAGGACTCCACGCACAGAACCCTACCAATCAGCATCATCAATCAATAACCTATTAAAACATATCATTTAAAGGGAAGGTCATGTGACCCCTGAAGTTCATCAGAAAACAGAAAAACTTTTCTCTGCTAATTAAAGGTTCTGTTTAATTAATCTATTAGATAAAGAGAAAGGAGTTAAGAAAAGCTGTAGAACCAGCTGATGGAGAAGCTGAAGCGGGTCTTACTTCTTCAGAAGTTTGGAATGCCAGTGCTTAAGGTTCTCCAGGTGAAGCTTGTTCTCAACCTCCTCCATTTTGCCCTCCTCAGGCAGAACAACCATCATGGACATGTTGCCTTTGTAAGGAACCATGATGACCGATGTGAAGTTCTCCTGGTCTCTGTAGAACCTGAAGCGGCTTGTCTTGGTCATCATGTCAACGGCGACTCTGGTGTTCTGATCCACGTGGAAGTCAGCTCTGCGGGTCTGTTCTGCTTTAAACGGCTTCTCCCATTTACCTTTCAGAGGAAGATATGATTAATACAATTCCTGTTTGGAACGAGATGTTAAGCTTCACATTAGAACATGCACCTCTAAAGTAGATGTAGTTAATGAGCATCATGACGGTGTCCTGCTCCATACTCTTCACCATGTCCCTGATGATCCCGTTGGTCTTTTTGGTGATGAACTTGTTAATCTCTTGCACCGAGGAGTCAGGTTTAGAAAAGTCCACACTAAGCGTCTCTCCGTGGTAGAAGTGCTCAGCATCAATCAAAAACTTCTCAAGAGGTTTGGAACCTTCTCTTATTGCAAGAGCGCCTCCTGCCTGCAGCATCATGACCTCTTTGCCGTGATGCAGCATGGTCATCATGTCCTTAAAGGCTTCGTTAACCTCATCGGGTGTGAAGCTACTGTAGCCCAGAATGCTGAAGATCTGCGAGTGGGTCTCAGCCTTGGCTCCCAGAGCCAGCATGGACAGAGCCATGGAGATGCTCAGCGGGGAGAAGAAGAGGTTGTTGCCTCGGTGATCAGCGAGGCTGCAGAGCTTCCTGTACAGACTGAGGGCAAACTCAGCAGAGACGTCATCAAATCTGAGGAAGGAGCCGTTGACCAAACGAGGACCGGTTTGATCCACCACACCCTGCTGGAGGTCGGCATGCTGAGGGGCTGAGAGCATCTCACCATCGTTCTTACCTTTTTGGGAAGCGCTCCAGACGCCCATCATCAAGAGAGCCAGGGTCAGAGAGCAGCAGGTTCTACTCCACATGTTCCAGCTCTGTTCTGGAGGACGCAGAACATTACCGTGACATTCTGTAAGATGCTTTGATTTGAAATGACTTGCAGTAAACTGGAGAACCTTCAGATCCAGTAGCAACAAAGAGATTTACGTTTCTGGATCTTCACCTCGGATTTATTTAAACTTTAACTCTGAAGAGATTTATAACAGAATGATTAGAGAGATTATGACATCATCATTCATCATTCAGTTCATTATAACAGCTTCATATTAAATAATGAGCTCTCTGTCTTTCTCTCTCTCTCTGTCTCTCTCTCTCTGTTGTGTTGGAGGTACTCACCTTCAGGCCGGTCTGCAGCGCACTGTGGATTCTGGGTTTCAGATTTTAAAAAGAATTCTTTAACCATTAACCAGCATTCAGCTCTCTGTCTGTGGAGGTAAACACACTGAGCCGTGTGTGTGTGTGTGTGTGTTTCATACAGAACCTATCACACCCTCCCACATCGTGAGTGATATTTATATAAAACTGTAACGTATTATTTTAAATAACACCTGACGTTTAAGGCGGTGCACTGAGGGTGGTGTCTTCATGTCCGCACTGAGGGGTGGTGGAGAACAGACCAATCAGCAGCATGGGGCAGTAGGGCAGGAACCCCGGCCCTGTGCACTTACTGTATGGATGAAGTTTTCTCAGTAGTTTAATGAAGACAGGAGTCATTAAAACGAACAGTTCAGTTTAACGTTTCTCTCTGTCATTAATTTCAACAGAAACGATAAACTGAAATGAACTCTGGGTAATTCTAATAAACGATCTTAATGAAAATAGCAGGTGTGATTAATAATGAGAGAGAGAGCCTCGTTTCGATCGGTGGGAGAACCATAGCGCCATCAGCTGCACCCTCTGTAAATGACATCAGAGCCTTCAGAACCCAAAATCAAAGAACAGAGAACCTAAAGCCTCCACATGAAGATCAGCTTCACATTTCGGGGTCTTTAGAGTTAAAGGGATTGTGGGTATTTAAGGTGAAAAAGTCTTTGTTTTACTTTAGAACTGAATGATGTTGCATCACTGATTGGAGTCCAAGAGTGAAAGGTGATGTTTGACTCCACGCTGAGGGGGCAGGAACGTTAATGTTTAAAAAAAGATCAATCCATTTGTTCTTAGTCTATAAAACGAAGCAACTCCCGCTGACCTCCTCTGCTGAGAGACACGGCTGGTGAGTACCTGCTTTATCATCCACAGTTTTAGCATGTTCTTCCTAAACTGAACTGAAAAGAGAAAGAAGAATGTTTCAGTCTGATTACATTAGCCTATAGCCTGTCCCTGCACGGTTATTATTATAATAATAATTATTATTATTATTATTATCATTATCATTGTTAATATTATGATTTGCCTGCAGGAGAGGTGAATTCTTTTATTTTCAGTAAATCTCAGGAACTTTACAGAAAGATTTTAAACAAAAAAAACTGTTTAATCAGAACTATGTTTATATTAATTTAAATTTAATTATGGTTTAAAATAACAAACTGAATTAAAGGTAAATACCCCCCTCCAGTAACTCTCCAGTGCTTACTCTGTTAAATAATAAGTCCTGATAATAAATCACTAATTAATTAATTAATCAAATGCTGATCAGTTGATTAATAAGGTCAGTTTTTAGGATTAGTGTTTGGTGAGATGTAGACTTTTTAGTTTTTGTTCCGTTGGTTGCTGCAGGCTATCACCTTGCTGTGTTCTATCACCTATAGACCTGAAGGTGTCAGTAGTGAGCAGGTGGAACATCAGTCCTGGTGATCGGCCTCCAGTTAGGGTGACCAGATGTCCCGCTTTGTGCAAAAACTCAGCAGAATCTGTTTGATGATTGTGTCACAGCTTCTCTGATCTTCTGTTGGATCTGCTTCTGATCCATGCTTCTCTTGCAGGTGATAAAATGTGGGAAAAGATCTCATTGTGTTTAACATTTGGCCTTCTCCTCGTGGTGGCCCTGGCTGACCAGAACGATGGTCATTCAGAAGACCATCTTCACCATCTTCATCATGGCCAGAATGACCCTTATCCTAGTAATGATGGCGGACATGTATCCTGCCACAAACTCGCTCCTCACAATGCTGACTTTGCATTTAACCTCTACAGAAAGTTATCCAGCCTCGATGACGCCAAGGGCAAGAACATCTTCTACTCTCCCCTGAGCATCTCCATGGCTCTGTCCATGCTGGCTCTGGGAGCCAAGAATGAGACCCACTCCCAGATCTTCAGCACTCTGGGCTACAGTTCCCTCACAGATGATCAGGTCAACGAAGCCTACGAGCACCTGCTGCACATGCTCAGTCAGAGCATGGAGGCCATGGTACTGGAGACTGGAGGAGCTCTGGCTGTCCAGGAGGGTTTCAAAGTGGTTGACAAGTTTCTGAAGGACACTCAGCACTTTTACCATGGAGAGGCCTTCAGCGTGGACTTCTCCAAACCTGAAGTCGCTCTGGAGGAGGTCAACAGGTTCATCGCCAAAAAGACCAAAGACACCATCAAGGACATGGTGAAGGATGTGAATCCAGCAACTGTTATGCTGCTCATCAACTACATCTACTTCAAAGGTACCTGAGACCTTGCAGAACATCAGGTATGATGAGTTTATGAGATAAAACAAACATCTTGGTTCTTCCACCAGGAAAGTGGCAGAAGCCGTTTGCGGCAGAAAACACTGCCAAAGGCGACTTCTTTGTGGATGAGAACACAAAGGTGTCCGTGGACATGATGACGCTACAGGACGACACCTGCAATATCTACATGGACAAGGCCAACTTCTCAACCATCATTAAACTGCCCTACCATGACAACGCATCCATGGTGATTGTCCTGCCTGATCCGGGGAAAATGGAGGAGGTGGAGAAAAACATTAACATGGGGCAACTGAGGCACTGGTTGAGAAGCACCTACAAACGGTACTGCACTTTGTATTTCATCAGTAATAATTGTTCCACGCACCTCCTGGACTTAATGATGGGTTCCTCCTCCAGAGGAAACCCTTCTGTTTCAGGAACAGCTGACTGTAGAGAAGAACTGAGGTCTCGGCACTGAGGCTTCGTTCACGTCTTTGATCCACAATTATCTTTTTATAATAAAACTGAAATTTCATAATAATTCAGGTCTTTAAAACCCAATACACCTCAGCTCTCAGCTTTATCAACCCTCACTGGACCTTCATCGCTCTTCCTCTGACCTCATGGCTGTCAGGATGGAGGTTTATTGGTCTTTCTGCTCCTCAGGTCTGTTGAACTCCACATGCCCAAGTTCTCCATCTCTGCGTCCTTATCCCTCATGGACACTCTGAAGGACATGGGGATGGTTGATCCTTTCTCAGATGCTGCAGATTTCTCAGGGATCAGTGAGGGGACACCCCTAAAGGTCTCAAAGGTAAGGAGGACGGTAACTCAGGCTGCACCATCATTGGTTAGCATGTTGTCCCCGTAGCGTGTACCCTTACAGTCAGGTCTGGGACTAATAGCACCCTCAGTAAAGACCTTAGAACTTGTTGTGACCGTGTTTACACCGTTCTACAGGTTCTGCACCAGGCGGTGCTCAGTGTTGATGAGAAGGGCACGGAGGCAGCGGGTACGACCGTCATCGAGTTGGTGTTCCGCTCCATGGTCAGAAAAACAGTTAACATCGACAGACCCTTCCTGGTCTTCATCGTTGAGCGCAGCACCAGGAGCATCCTCTTCATGGGCAAGATCAGCAACCCCTCTGCAGAGTGACCCTCGTCACTTCAGAACCACATCGAGTTTAACCAAAACCTGCTCGCTTTAGCAGAATAAACTCACATGTACAAACCACTTCCTGTCTGAGTGTTTGATGTGATCAGAGAACCTGTCACTCACAGAGAAGGTCCGAGACGTACAGAGAACCAGTGGTTAGGTAACTGCGATAGTCCTTACACCTTTAACTGTGTGAAGAACATGATGTTCTCAATGCTGTTGTCTGAAGGTTCTGTAACTTATTTACAATCACGATCTCAGTACAGAACGTCTGCATCAGGGTTAGAGTACTCATAAACCATAATCCCTAACCCCTAATCCCTAACCCCTAAAGTCTGTCTGTGGAACTGCTAAATGTAAAAAAACAAAGTGAACATGTTATTTTTGATATAAAACACTGAATAAAACATCCCTCACAGCACAGATGATGACTCTGTGAACAAGTAACATTCTCATCACGTGACGTGCAGACATGATGGAGCTCATTCTCAGCACCAGGGGGCACTGCTATTTCAGAAATCCCATGGTTAGCTTAATGTAATGATTAAATGAATGGTTGTGATTTATGGTTGGTATGGAAACCTCACTAATCATTCAGTTAATGTTCAGACTCCGCCCCTCAGTCAGTAGGAACATTACCGCTGTAACGTTTATCTCAGGGATCTGCTGGCAGCTTTGGTCTCCGGTTCTCCAAACGGACCTGGAGTGACTGTTAATTTCCCCACAACAGAACCTCCATTAGTTCCTCTATAATGCTACAAGTCACCTACAATCCTGAGCATACCAAATTCTGAGATAAATTGGAATACTGATTGTAAGTCTACTCATCCATCAGCTGTTTTTTATCAATGACCTGTTCATGAGGGTACAGTAATGGAAAAGGCCTTTCCCAAACTGTTGTTTAACAGACTTTATACGTCCCTTTAAAGGTGGAGCCAGCATTTTGCTTTCGGTTCTGCAGTGTTATTGATTTCTGATCTTGTGGTTCTCGTCTGGTTATTTAGAACCATAAGTGTATCAGATGAACATGTCAATGGTTCACTTGTGTGTTGTGTATTGTGTGAGTTTGAGTTTGGGTTTAAGTTATTCCAGTTTATACAGTTTAATGTTATTAAATGTTTAATGATCATATCAAAAGATACAGATTCATAAACCAATGTTCCAAAAAGTAAGCAGCAGAGCAGATCACCCCCGCTCTGACCTATGCCGTGGGGTCGCTGATCTTCCCCATGAAGAGGATGCTCTTGGTGCTGTCCTCCACAATGAAGACCAGGAAAGGTCTGTTTAGGTTCATCACATCGGGTAAGGACATCGGCATGATCTCCACAGTGGTGACGGCTGCTGCTTCGGTTCCCTTCTCATCCACGTTGAGAACGGCCTGATGCAGAACCTGGATGAATGAAACCTCAGACTTCAGCCAACACATGTGACAAGCATTGGAATAAAAACCAAACCAGAACAGGAACCACCCCTGATGACTGATATTTGAATGAATGGGCGGGGCTCTGTTCAGCTCGTACCTTAGACGCCTTCAGCTTGGTTTCCTGACTAATCCCAGAGAAGTCTGCATTATTAGAGAAAGCGTCCACCATGCCCATATCCTGCAGGGTCTCCGAAAGACACGAAGAAGATGAGATGGAGAACTTGGGCATTAACAGGTCCACTGAGCTGAAGAGCAGAAATGAAAGAGCATGAGTCCTGAACATGTGGAACCAAACTCTGGACCGCTGTGGAACCAAAGTGAAGGACTCACCGCCTATATAGTTTGTCATGCCAGTACTTCAGACATTCCTTACTGATGTGTTTCTCCACCTCCTCCATTTTGCCCTCATCAGGTAGGACCACCATCATGGAGGTGTTTCCTTTGTAGGGCACCATGATGACGGAGGTGAAGTTCTCTCTGTCATTGTAGAACTCAAAGCGGCCGGTCCGTGACATCATGTCAACACTGACCTTGGTGCTCGGATCCACCTGGAAGTCGGCTTTGTGGGTTCGTTCCACATCAAATGGCTTCTCCCACTTGCCTAAGAGAAAGAAAAACACACGTGTTTATGAAACTGAGATTAGAACCCTGAGAACAACAGAAGGAACTGTTTGAACATTGCTGTACCTCTGAAGTAGATGTAGTTAATGAGCAGCATGACCGTGTCCTGGTCCAGACTCTTCACCATGTCCTTGATGGTGTCTTTGGTCTTTTTGGCGATGAACTTGTTAACTTCTTCTCGGGCGACCTCGGCTTTGGAAAAGTCCACGCTGAAGGCCTCTCCGTGGTAGAAGTGCTGAGCGTCCTTCAGAAACTTGTTGTTTGGTTTGAAACCTTCTTGGACAGCCAGAGCTCCTCCGGTCTCCAGCAGCATGGAGTCCTTGCTGTGACCGAGCATGTGCAGCAGGTGCTCGTAGGCTTCGTTGACCTGATCTTCTGTGAGGGAACTGTAGCCCAGAGTGCTGAAGATTTGGGAGTGGGTCTCAGCCTTTGCCCCCAGAGCCAGCATGGACAGAGCCATGGAGATGCTCAGCGGGGAGAAGAAGACGTTCTTGCCCTTGGCGTCCGGACGGCTGGAAAGCTTCCCGTACAGAGCGAACGCAAAGTCGGCGTTATGAGGGGCGAGTTTGTGGCAGGACTCATCTCCTCCATCGTGACTGGGGTGAGGTTCGTCTTTGCCGTGGTGGAGGTGGTGGTGGTGATCTTCAGAGTGACCTGCGTGATCATGGCCGTCATGGGGCGCAGCCCAGGCCACAATGAACAGGAGGGCAAAGGTCAAAACACTGTGGCTTCTCCCCCACATTTTACTATCTGCATGAAAATGGAAATCCATAATCAGCTGACCTGTCCAATATTAATGCCTCATTTGCATAATGAGAACAGCAACCGTGCACCACATGTAAAGAATATAACAATAATACAGAACGTCCGTTTAGCTCCGTATGAGTGATTAATGAAACAGTTTATTCTTTAAAATTCTGAATTAAAGTTGAAATAGATGTTTTTCCTGTTTCCTGTCTGTACATTCGGACAGAACCACGGGTAAAGCTCATTAATGAGGTCAGACACTGCTCAGGCTCACAGTCGCAGTTTTAGTTCATCTCAACACTGTTAGATGGGATAGCGGTCAGTCTGTGTGTTAATGACCTTTGCAACAGAGCACAGTCCCACCGGAACAGAGCAGCTCCCAAATAAAATACAATAATATAAAACTGAACTAAACAAATAGGATGTTAATAAGATATTGAATTAAAAACAATGCCTCTGATTTAATAACCTACATTTATATATGTACAGTATTAATTACTGTGACGTCATTAACAGGTTATAGAGTAGCTTTCTTTAAAGCACGTCTTTGATCTGTGCAGGTACTCACCGTCGTGTCCCGTCAGCACGAGTGATGGGACAGGTCTCAAACATCTTATATCCCCTCTATAGAATGGTTAAACATTAAGCTGCTGACCCACGGCATGCTGTGATCTGATTGGCTGCAGTGCTGTGGTCGCATTTCTGAAGCCTTAGTGTCACTCTGACGGTTTCTGAAAATAAAAGACAAACTGGGGCTTAAATCCACATTGCTTTAGAAGAGGGAGCACCTACCAAATCTCTGATCTTTGGAACAACATCCCTTAACTTACAAATCAACAAAAATATACAGACACCCCTGAACAGAGCTAGACATGATGGAGGTGGACGGCGTGATGATGATGAGGTCATTATGAAAATGAAGAAATGAATGTAGGAGGAATGAAGATTCGGGTCGGTGTGTGTCGGCGTGCTGACGCCGGGGTTTAGGCAGGACGCTGATAACCCAGCGGGCGAAGGGGCAGGTTTACTCACTCAGAGAACTTTGACCAATCAATGAGTCAATACTTTAAGGTTTCTGAGAAATGAACCCCAAATCACGACATCAACCCCACCGAACATCTGAGAGGAGAACATCTGAGTGAGCAGAGCGTGAGTATCAGACTCCTCTCCTCTGCTGCTCACATCTGATCTCTCTGAATCACCAGCAGCTGATCAGACAGGCTAACACCATAATCACTGAGATATAGATAACGAACATCAAATGATCAGGAATCCTTTCATCAGAAACAGATAATATGAGGATTAACAATCAGGATTAGATTTAAAATCCAAAGGCAGCAGATTATTTCTAAAAAACAATCCTCTCTGATCATGTCGTATAGATTAAAGGTTATTGGTTGGTTCAATAAGTCCAGACCTGCAGCAGGATCTCAGACCTGAGACGACACAGATTAAAGAACGTTAATAATTTTAATCATCAGACTTCAGGTGGTTAACTCCTAATCTGAGATCCTAAATGGGGAGACCGGCGGCGGTGGAACAGCGACTCGGGGGATGCAGTGTGGATACTACACCCTCACTTACTAAAGGCACTTGCTGCAGTGTGTACTGGATGCAAACTCGTACCTGCAGCGTGGAACACCCCGGTGGTTACAGGTTCTGCACGTTTACATTCTCATTTATTCATTCAGCAGACGCTTTTATCCAAAGCTACTTACAAATGAGAACATCAGTCAGCAGTTATGAAGAAAACCAGCTCCACTGCAGAATCATCAAACCTGATCGTTATCTGATGTGGGCGCGGTCGCTCAGTGGTCAGGGTGTTGGGCTATCAATCTGAAGGTTGGGGGTTCAAATCCCAGGTCCACTGAAGTTACCAGTGTGGGTCCTTGAGCAAGACCCTTAACCCTCACTGCTCCAGGAATGTTGTGATGAACCCTATGTTCACTTTGTAAGTTGCTTTGGATAAAAGCGTCCAATAAATGACCAAATGTAAATGTAATCTGATGCTGCACCCCCCACTTTAAAATGTATTTATTCATTTATTTTTTATAACAGGTATTTGTTTGTCTTCAGTAGTTTCTTAAAGCTGCTCAGTGATTCTGCCTTACGGACAGAGTTGGGAAGATGGTTCCACCATGTTGCCGTGGTGAACACCACGGAGTGAGAATCAGCTTTATGGTGAGGTGGAACCACCAGGGGGCGATCATCACTGGAGCGAAGTGAACAAGTCGGAGTGTACTCTGAAAAGACAGAGTGAAGGTACGAGGGTGCGGACCCAGAAATGGTTCTGTAAGCCAGAGTCAGTGACCTGTGCTGAATGCAGCCAATGGAGAGAGAGAGAGGAGAGGTGGAGTGACAAGTGCACTAACCAAGGTGACTTATGTTGCCCCCTAGTGGTGCAATCACAGCATTAAGAACAGTACACCAGTCTGCCTGGATGTCATAGTTAAAGGTTTATTAGTGTTGAGTTAGTTCTGATGATGATGCTTATGTTAGAAAGCTGTAGCAGCGTACACAGTGCCTGCGAGGTCAGCTCAGCCTGACAGGTAATATCCTGCTGCAGCCACTTCCTCTTCCTGTTTGGAGATGGGTGACAGTACAGTGGAACTGAAACCTCCGTGGTTAAACAGGTTCATTGTGTCAGAAGAATATCGCACGATCGTCTCCGACGCTGCCGAGAAATCGCCTTTTCTCCTCCTGTTGCTCTGCGCAGTCTGTCAGGGTCACTGTCCACCGCCGGGACAGGACCGAGGGACAGGCCTGCACTTCCTGTCCCTGTGCACCAACCCAACAAAGGAGCCAGCAGCATCAGGACCGCATCAGCATCTAC
>JAFMOD010000406.1:682152-714331 GCA_019802435.1 Corydoras maculifer | reverse complement strand
GGTGGACCGGGGGGTGGACCGGGCGGTGGTGCTCGTCCTCGGTTCAGAGGAACGTGGCGGAGCTGGTGCAGAAGGAGAAGGTGGTGGTGTTCATGAAGGGGACGCCGGCGCGGCCGCTGTGCGGCTTCAGTAACGCCGTGGTTCAGATCCTCAGGATGCACGGAGTGGACCGCTACACCGCCTACAACGTCCTGGAGGACCCGCAGCTCCGAGAAGGTCAGACCCCCGCCGTTCGTCCGTCCGTCTGACTGTCTGTCTGACTGTCTGTTTCTGTGTAAACAGAATCAAACTGAAGTGTCTCTGTTGTTGTTTATAGATCACATTATGTAAATGATTATGAATAAACATGAGCGACGTCACCTGACTCTTATGTTCATCACAGAGGATGAATCGGTTCAGTTCAGTCGCGGGTTGACTCTGACTCTGTTGTACGTCACTCATCTTCTATACTAACGGGTGACGTAATGACCCAGCTGATCATCCCTCTGTCTCTCTCTCTCTCTCTCTCTCTCTCTCCCTCCCTCTGTCTCTTTCTCTCCCTCTGTCTCTTTCTCTCTGTCTCTGTCTCTGTCTCTCTCCCTCTCTGTCTATCTCTGTCTCTCTCTCTCTCTCTTTCTCTGTCTCTCTCTCTCTCTGTCTCTATCTCTCTCTGGATGGAGGTGTCTTTAGGATGCAGGTGGTTGATCTGTGCACCCTGGTTACGGGTGGTGTGCTGTGTGTGTGCTGTGTTGTTTCAGTGTTGTGGGGACCTCACCTCACACACAGAGGAACACAGGACTGTGGATTCTTTCGTTCAGTGGTGGGGGGGGGGTGGTGCAGGTTATAGATGAGCACCAGTGTGTGTGTTTATCAGAGCAGTGCAGCAGTGAGAGGGTGGAAACCTCATCACACCCAGATAACAACTGATACACAACACACCTCTCTCTCTCACACACACACAGACAGAATTGTGATTCCTCTGACTCTGTGTGTGTCCTGCTGCAGGGGTGAAGACCTTCTCCAACTGGCCCACCATCCCTCAAATCTTCTNGGTGGTGCAGGTTATAGATGAGCACCAGTGTGTGTGTTTATCAGAGCAGTGCAGCAGTGAGAGGGTGGAAACCTCATCACACCCAGATAACAACTGATACACAACACACCTCTCTCTCTCACACACACACAGACAGAATTGTGATTCCTCTGACTCTGTGTGTGTCCTGCTGCAGGGGTGAAGACCTTCTCCAACTGGCCCACCATCCCTCAAATCTTCTTTAATGGAGAGTTTGTGGGCGGATGTGATATTTTACTGCAGATGCATCAGAGTGGAGACCTGGTGGAGGAACTTCAGAAGCTGGGCATCAGATCAGTTCTGCTGGACACCCAGGACCAGTCCAAATGACCCCCCCCCCACCCCCAACCTCCTCAGCTAAAGATGGGCGGAGCCACTACGAGACACGACCCTCAGAGAGGTGGAGTTGGTGCTGGACTCTGCTCTGTGGGCTCGATGTTAAATATCATGTACATTCAGTTATTCACAATAAAACCTTTTACTTTATTAATTATTGATTTAATTATTGATTTAATGATTGATTTGAGTGAAAGTTTGTCTTTAATCAGAATTCACTAAATCAATAATGTTTAATGTGACATCGTAAATAAAACTGAGGTCCAGGTCCTTTGATCTTATAACTGCTGTCTGTAATCTGAACCTTTGACAGACGTATTGGGACGCTCTGAATCAGACGCTGCCTCCGTCCCGTCCACACTGCGGGCAGGGATGCTCCAACTTTGTAGAAGCAGTTTGGGGAAGGTCCTTTCCTGTTCCAGCATGACTGTACACAGTGAGATCTCTAATAAATGTTAAATCAACACACAGTCCCCACGTTATCTCCATCAACCACTATGACATGAATTGGAACTGAGACTGCGTCAGGTCTTCTCATCCACCATCGGTGTCTGATCTCACAAATGTTATTCTGGATGAACAAAGTTTCCCACCATCTTACAGAACACGTTTAACACAGTGGGAGGAGCTTCTCAGCAGGTTCAACATAATCCATGTTAATCTATAAATACTTTGAGGGATTAGAAACACAAAGCTCGTTCTCATCAAAGTAACTTTTACAAAGTTCTTAAGACTGCTGAAGTAATGAACCCCCCCCCCTCCCTCACACACTCAGTATGCTTCCTCCACATATGGTACAGGACTGATTGGGGGGGGGGTGCACAGCGTAACTCCTAATGTCATTCAGAGTCATCGTCAAGAAGATCAGCTTCCTGTCCATCACCAGGGGTTTAGATGAAGACCTCACCACCCAGAAGAGCTTCAGCTTACATTTACATTTAGTCATTCAGCAGACGCTTTTATCCAAAGCAACTTACAAATGAGAACATTACAGTCAGTAGTTATGAAGAAAACCAACTATACTGTAAAATCATCAAACCTGATGGTTATTTGATGCTGCGCTGCTCCCCCTTTTTTTTACAACAGGTATTTGTTAAAGAGATGCTTCTTCAGTAGTTTCTTCAGTAGAACACAGCTTCAAAACACAGGTTTGGTTCTGTAAAAAAAATCAGACTTAAGTAAAAACAGCAGAGACATCAGAGATTACAGAGTTTTAATGAAGCGGACACACTGCACGATGAAACGCCGCTGCGCTGGAGAAACAGTGACTGTTTTCTGTCGACATCTGTTGGTGAAATAGCGGAAATGCAGCTTTGGAATTACACTATAACAGAGCAGCTCTGAATCCCTCTATTCGGAGTCATGACGTCACTAGTGACCTGAGGTTGTCCAGAGGGTGTCCAGATATGCCGCTTTGTGCGGGACAGTCCCGCAACTTCGTTAATTTTCAAAAACGCGTGTTTTATACTCTGCTATCGGACGGCTGTGTTGTTTGTTATCGGGGGAGAGTCGGGCTGTTTAGTTGTCAACCAATCGGGAACGCGGACGCATGTCCGTTCTGTTTAATTGTTCACGTCGTGTGTGTGTGTGTGTGTGTGTGTGTGTGTGTGTGTGTTTGTATATTATATATATATATATATATGTGTGTGTGTGTGTGTTTATTTTCAGTCTGTTTTGTGCTAATGGGGCGGAGAGGTTATTTTAGAAAACCTTGATGCATTGGTGTCCCACATTGTCCCACACAAACAAGAGTCTTTTTCACACTTCTGGTGACGTGGAATTTTGAAATACAAATTATGTTTTAGGTAAATCGATGGCAGTAATTTTAAAGTTTGTTATATAGAGTGTGTTATATCTTACTGTATTTCACATTTATGACTTTGCATTCAACATAATCTATTTTTTTTTCATTTATTTATTATTTAAGTATTCACTTTATATTCAAGTGATTTTTACCAATTTTTAAAAATTTACATCTTATGTTGTGTTGGATCTGACAGGCAACTGAGGCCCCGCCCTTTTCAGAATGCTGCAGTCCTATTGGCTGACGGCGCGGACGGTGGGTTGTTTCTGTTTTTCCGTGAAGGTCCCACAGAGCATTCAGATGTGGATGTATTGGGATGCAGAGTGCAGACATGGCGACAGTCATTCACAAGCCTCTGAAATCGTGAGTATACTTTAAAAACTCACTATTCAAAGTTTTTCATTTTAGATCATTTTTTTGCAGTTTGCAGTTAACTTGTACAGAATGCACAGAGCATCAATCTGCAGATCAATTATAATGATCAGGACATGACTTCTGTGGAATATTTACAGGTTTATTTTGCAGATGTATTAATACAGCATCATTGTGACAGTGAACTCTGTATTTGCACAATAAAAGTGACAAAGAGTTAAAGATGAGTGTGAAAAAGTGAAGCAGTGGTTATTTCATTCAGCAGACTGGGGTTTAAATGCAATTTCTCAGCAGTAGTTTGGGGAAGGTCCTCATCGTTTCAGCATGTTCACTCCATGCTGTGAGGTCGTTGTTAGTTTGTGAATCCAGAAATGTAATAATCATTTTTATTTAGCATGAATTAAACAGTCTGGAAAATAGTGTGAAACACCCGTCTGTCTGCGAGGTGCAGAGCGAGAGACCTCACACTCAGACACTCAGGTATCTGTTCAGCTCTCACCTCGTCCTGCGGTCGGAGAGGACAAAAGAACCAAAGACAGTTCCAAACCCCGGGTTTAACTTTGATTACGGCTCATTTTCACACATTCAGGAGTGACGCAGCAGAGTTCAGTTTAACAAACTCTAATTCCACATTCTTAAGTTATGAATGAAGCTTTCTCATCACTGTGTTTTTTTCTGATGCTTTATTTGAATCCTGTAGAGTTTCAGTACAAAGTTAATGTGAACCATATGTGCACTACTTTTTGTATGGAGTTTGTATGTTCTCCTCATGTCAGTGTGGGTCTGTCAGTGTAAATGTGTTGGTCTGTGGTTCTGATCTGTCCAGAATGTTCTCCAGCCTTCCTGATGTAGACAGTAAGAAGGGAACTTGGTCTGGTTCCAGGACTGGACTCTACATATCTGCAGTGTTTTCCTCATTCAGGTTCTCTGTGTGGAACTCTGAGGGGTTCTGTCTGTTTTTAACGTCCTCTGCTTCTCACGTCCTTACAGTAATAACGGCCTCTTCATCCTAAATCCCAGCAGAGCAGCTCTCGGGTTTAAACCCGAACACAACAAGCCCTCCCGTCTCAAAGTTCCCTTTATGAAAGAGGAGTGTGGCAGGGCTCGGGGAAATCCGACCTTTACCCCCCTTCCCCCCTCATTAAAGTATGTTGGAGTTTTCCAGGCTCGTCTGAAGCTCCACACCCGTGTCCAACCTGCCCCTTGCCCATGGCCCCTCGTGCGATTGTAGCAAAGGGGTTTTTCCTGTCGCTGAGAGAGTGGGGTGCTCTAAAGGAACTCGTCTGTTCAGACTGATCTCTGAGGGCGGGTTGGGGGTTCGATTTAGTGTGGAATGCAAACTCACCTGACCTTTCCTTATACTCTACAAACTCTACATTCCTCCTACAATCCACCGCTTCTGCAGCTGCGCAGCGTCCCTGTTCAGGTTTTATGTACAGATTTTCACCAGCACTTTAAATAGGACCTCATCAGAACCTTTAAGTGAGACCTGTTGTTCCTGTGTCCACTCTGTTCTGAGGCTTTATTTCAACATCTGTGACTCTCTTTAGTCTGGAGATCATATGGAATAAGGAACTCTGGTGTGAGGGGGGTGGGGGGGTTATGTTTTGAGCTGCTGTGGGATTAACATTAATCTTTAGGAACATTAATGTCCGTTTTAGGTTAAATAATTCCAGGGTCGTTCACATCCAGCAGTCTGATGTTCTGTCACTCTGTCAGAACTGGAACCTGGTTCCTCTCAGTCCTTCTCATGGTTTCTCTGGGAACACTGAGACCCTTTGTGCGGTGTGACCGGGGTGCGGCGTCCTTCTTTGTCCAGTGGAACATTCCTCAGGTATCTGTGTGTCTGCAGGTCCACAGCAGAACTGATCTGAATAACACAAAGCTGACAAACTCTGTTATAATATCACTGTTGTGTACTTTCTGATCTCACGTTGGGCTTTTCACAGTTCAACACACCCCATCCAAACCCCAAGCACCCCACTGTGTACTCCTCTCATTGGGAGTGGCTGGTGTGATTTTTCTTGCTGGTTTGTCCTCAGGCTCGGGGATCAGTTCTATAAGGAGGCCATCGAGCAGTGCAGGAACTACAACACCCGACTGTGTGCCGAGCGCAGCATTCGAATGCCGTTCCTTGACTCCCAGACAGGCGTGGCGCAGGACAACTGTTACATCTGGATGGAGAGGCGACACAGAGGGGCAGGTAAAAATGATGCAGACAAAACAATTAATGACAGGACGCTTCAGTCACTGATGCTGACGGGGTCTGATGTTCTGACTCACAGACACATTACAGACCTGTCAGAGGACCCCCACGGTGATGATGGGTCCATAGGTAATCACCTGCAGGGTTAACCATAACCATTTACAACAGTTTGGGGAAGGCCCAAGTTCTTGTTCTGGCATGATGGTGCTCCATCCAAGAATTTGGATAAATTTAGCGTGAATCATGTGACTTACGATGAGCCATCCAGTGGACATGGAACAGGCCTTCCCCAAACTGTTTGCACAGATGTAATCCAGATGTGTCGGCGTGTGTCCTGACTCGGCTGTGTGCTGGAGTCTGATGATGACATGAGGAAGCAGCAGTCTGCCCCGAAGCTGATCGTCAACCGGACGCAAATAGAATCAAACTGCCGTGTGGTAGAGCCTCAGAGACACACCCTGCAGTTTGTGGTGAGTCGGTGGTTAGGGCACGGTTGTATTTAGGTTTTTTTAAAGGTTATCAATCCACGGCTGTGCCCTCAGCTGTTGCACGTGTCTCTCTGGTTGTAGGAGATGAATAGTGTTGGACACTCCACCTGTGTCTCTGTTTACACCCTGCACGCGTTCTGTCCTCAACATTCTGCAGGGTGCTGCTCATTATAATTGTGCTGGACTTCTGTTAGAGGACAGGATCAGCCCTCAGCTGTTTCTAGGCCCTCAGCTGAGAGTCTGGACGACAGGACGTCCACGGTTGTTTTGCTGATGCAGTGCGCGGTGTGTTTTGTGTTGTTCGTGCAGGTTTGGCAGCTGGACAGATGTACACGTACCCGGCTCGCTGCTGGATAAAGAGACGGAGACTGCATCCACCACTCGACCCACAGCTCAGACTGTGTGAACTCAGGCTTGGTACATCTGCTCATAATATACACCCTCTCTCTCTCACACACACATAGATACTTAAAGAAACTCAATATACAAACTATACACAAGTTAATAGGCACATAAATATTCTCTCTCTCTCTCACACACACACACACACACATGTCGGCATCATATTTCTTTGGTTGTAAGGTTTTGGATTCTCGTGGTCATTTCAGGTCTCAGGCCTCATCTGGCTCTCATTAAAGTTTCTCCTTTTTTTTCTCCGTCTCTTTTCTTTCTTCCCCTGAAGGCCCCTGAAAGTTCATCTGAGAGCTTATTTAAGAACATACAGTAGCACTTTCTGCAAATCTTTACTTTTATAATGCGTTAAAATTACAACATGTCCTGATCTCAGTTCTGTAAACTGAGTGCTCAATTAAATCCACAAGGGTTCAACTGCATCAGTCTCCCTGCAGCTTTCAGCATGAAGATCTGTTTATCTGCAGAACAGAACCTCATCAGGAAGCTCTGATTAATACACACATGCACGTATACGTACAGAAACAAACCTAACCTGTTGGAATTGTAATAAATGCTGAGTGGAGTTGATTTAATGCACACTGAGTGTAAACACACACTCACACACAGCTTTTCTTTTTGCTGTCAGAAGCTGAGCTGGTGGCTAAGAGAGACATCCCCCCCTCAGATGCGATGGCTCTGGAGGCTCTGCTCAGAGGAGACAGCGTCCATGAAAAGAAAAGTTGCTGCTCCAATGAGGACGAGGCCCTGCTGGAGATTCAGGTATACATAGAGGTAACAGAGTACAGACAGAGCCACAGACTGCATACTCTGAGCACGTTCCATTTATATTACAGCATCAGATTTGTATTGTTTAGTTTAAAACGTCAGTAACTTTATTTTTATGAAGGTTAATGGTTGTAAATGGAGTTAAATTTCCAATAAACATTAAGGTCATTTCACTCCTGATCAGCAGAGGGTGCTGGAGGCAGAGGAAAATACTGAGTGTCTCCATGAAGATGAGGATGTTAAAGTAGAAACGCAGAAGAGGAAGCAGAAAAACAAAGGCAGGGTGAGTCACATGACCAAATGATGATGCTGTACCTGCAACCTGATGATCAGGATTAAAGGAGTAAGTGAGGTTGCCAGCCTTATTCTGGAGGAAGGCCTGTAAGGTTACAGTACAGCTGCTGTACTCAGAACAGTTTAAGATGAGTATGAGAGAGAGATGAATGTCTGAACGGTCTGTGTGTTCAGGGACGAGGTTCCGGCCGTAAGAAGGTGGAGGCTGTAAGTGTGGACGATCAGGACAAACCTTACGTGTGTGACAGTAAGAACCACAGATCAATACATCACACTATACACAGTGCTGCACACACACACACACACACACACACACACACACACACACTCTGTGTATAGGTGATGGATGTTGTAGTGTCTCAGGTACACGGCTCTGTCTCTCTGTCAGAATCAGAATCAGGTTTATTTGTCACATACGTAGATATAAATGGTACAGCCAGCAGTGACATTCTTCCCTGACTTCTCCACATAGTTAAAATTTGTTTAAGAAAGAAAAATAGAATAAAGATAAAATAAAATAAAATTTAACTATGTATTTACAGTGTGCATATGAAATTTTCAAAGTAAGAGAACTGTACAATTATGGCACTAACAGACATGAACGAGATGGTCACTCTGGAAGTTCTCCTCACTCTGATGTTTAGCGTTTCTGTTGACGTCATGTCTTCTGCACGCTGAGGGTCTGGAGTCTTTAATTCTTCAGTCAGTACACATCTGTGTGATGGACGGAGGAGACGTCAACCAAACTTTTCTGTACTGTAATGTCTCCGTCTCAAATTCAGAAGTCGGTCCGGATTCTCTGGGGATTAATTGTTCAGCTAAATTAAGAAACCGAGACATTAAATGAAGCTTCACATGAAGAAGTTTAGGGATTAATTTTTAATAGATTACCAGAACTTAAAAACACTGCTGAGGAGAACCAGGGGAGAAATCTGACACGTCTTGAATAAAATCACATCAGAGTGAGGAATTAAAGACGTCCTGAAGACACACAGATCTCAGATCAGACCCTCTCATCTGCACTGCTGAGAACAGAACCTACGACCTGTATGCGCCAGTTCAACCTGACATGATTAATCTCACACGATTGCTCTGATTGGTTGTAAAATCTGTAAATTATGTAAATCATTGATATTAATATTACAGTAATCAACAGAGTGCGGTTTGTCTTCTCATGTTTCTCAGCGTAACCTTCGTTCTTCTGCGTTGTAGTTTGTGGGAAACGTTATAAGAACCGTCCCGGTCTGAGCTACCACTACACCCACACCCACCTGGCCGAGGAGGAAGGAGAAGAGGAGCGAGAAGTGGAGATCCCTCCATCACCCCCACAAGCTAAAAAAGACGAGGATAAACGTGAGTTTCTCTAAACGGATGAGCTGAGCGTGGTTTATAACACTGCAGCAGTGTAACGAGTTTATATTCATCTGCAGCACAAAGGAGAGCTGAAGGATTAATTATACCTAATGACTACTGCGACTTCTGTCTGGGAAGCTCGGGCTCTAACAGGAAGACGGGTCACGCTGAGGACCTGGTTTCCTGTTCGGACTGCGGTCGCTCTGGTGAGTTTGATTTTTACATTATATTTACATTTGGTCATTTATTGGACGCTTTTATTCAAAGCGACTCACAAGGTGAGCACAGGGTTCATCACAACATCCCTGCAGCAATGAGGGTTAAGGGTCTTGCTCAAGGACCCACACTGGTAACTTCAGTGGACCTGGGATTTGAACCGCCAACCTTCAGATTGATAACCCAACACCCTGACCACTGAGCTACCGCACCCTCTATTTTTATGTTACAACATGGTCATGGTTTAAAACCTGTTAGCGAAACGTTTAACTAACGTGTCTATAATGTCCCAACATCAAAGCATACAGACGGTCTGTATGTGTATGTGTCTGTGTGTGCAGGACATCCGACGTGTCTTCAGTTCACTGTAAACATGATGCAGGCCGTGAGGACGTACCGGTGGCAGTGCATCGAGTGTAAATCCTGCAGCTTGTGCGGAACCTCGGAGAACGATGTAGGATTTTTCATATTTACTTCACATTCAGGGTTTTTTTACAGTGTTCAGGATGTTTTAACAGAACAGCACATGAAAAAATACAAAACGAACTGTCAGCATGTTTCACCACCAGGTGGCAGCAGTCGACTATTTATATGATCTGTTTATGATCTGTTTGTGATGTTCTCGCTTGTAAGTCACTTTGGATAAAAGCATCTGCTAAATGTAAATGTAACCTGAAATCAGGCCATGGTGTAACACGTGACTTACATTTGACTTAAACAAGAACATATTTTATTAGTTATAAATACTACAGGCTGAATAGTTTTACATTTAAATGAATTCATTTAAAATGATTGTCAGAAGGAATTTTCAGGTTTGATCTGATTGTTTTAACATCGTAACCATGTGCTGTGTCTCTCAGGATCAGCTCCTGTTCTGTGATGACTGTGATCGGGGGTATCACATGTACTGCCTCAAACCCCCCATGAATCAGCCCCCTGAGGGTAAACCCATTCATCTCTTTAAACATAATGCTCATATCAAGTCCTGGTCAATATCGTATTATTTAATCATTTAACTTTTATCAATATTTTTGGGTGACAGGGAGCTGGAGCTGCCATCTCTGTGTGAACTTACTGAAGGACAAAGCATCTGCGTTTGGAGATCTGTAACTCAGAAGAGACCCTCAACCTGATGAGGACACAACTCAGTGAGGATGAGGATGATTACAGCACAGTGAGCCCAGGACAAAACCCTCACATTCACTAACTGCAGCTGGAGGGGGTGGGGGTCAGTATCCAATTCACCCGTCCACTTTATTTAGAGGCGTGAACCTAAGGGATGGTCAAGACCTATTTTTTTTTATTGGGGGGGGGGGTGATTTGGAGTCACTTAAGGTATGTTTATGGTTCCTAAAAAAACTGCTAATAAGAGACGACCGAAAATCGAGTATGTGCTTCTGATGTAGCTGTGCGTCGTAAACTCCACCAACACATGACACTCAGCATGATTATTAACGTGGGGTTTCTCCCTGTGTCACATTGGAGATTGTTAATTGACCCGGCTGTAAATGTGTTCTTAAGAAAATGTAAGCACTTTGAATTGCTTTTGTATAAAAGGTGCTTTTGAAATAAACTTGCCTCGGTGCAAAAACACTACAGAACTGTTCTTTAAAAAATAAATAAATAAATAAATAAATAAATAAATAAAATAAAATAAAAACGCGAGTAAATGTCCTTTTTACCTCACGCAGAACACAAAAGTCCACAATGGTGTATTTTCAGCGTCATCGAATACGTCGACCAATCACGATGACCCAAGTTTAAAATGATGACGCATTTTGTAATAAAGTCATAAAGATCAAACTAATGACATCATCAAAAAACACCAACATCCGGTAACGAAAAACATCGTCGAGAAACAGACTGATGTGAAAACGTTCAGTGTTGATGTTCTTCACTCAGCGCCTCAACAATCACCTCAAAAAAGTTCAAGTGTTCAAAACGGAATTAGTTATGAAGTAAAGGATGACGTCTTTATGGAGTTTCTCTTTTATTTAATTATAGATTTGTGTGTTCATATCAATTAAACACTCTATAAACACAAGTATTAGGACACACACCTTAATCAGTTCATTCAGTCTCATTATTAAAACCAAACACCTGAAACACATGGTCTGAAAACACAACTTCAGCTTTGACCTTAACTTCATTCAACACTTTTGAGACGAAGTAGAACTGAGATTCTCGTCCATTTGTGTCGAACTCACACACACACTTCTGGATCATTAAAGCTTTTAGATCCTTCTCAGACGTGTGGACGCTGTTCTGGATGCCACAGTCAGACCTGCTGAGTGAGATGTTCCTGTCAGTGTAATGTGGAAGTGTCCTAATACATGAGTTTGGGTGATTTACTTACATGCATCATCATCTTCATTTAAAATGAATGTAATGATGAATATATTTTCAGGAATGTGGTGATACAGGATTTCTGTTCTTTTATTAAATTATTTTATAATCATATAAATAAAGCGATGTATAGATCAGACATCAGCAGAAATCCAATCAGGCAGCATCTCTAATTCATTTTATTATATGCTGAGTTTCTGTATATACATGCACACACACACACATTCATCCGTACTGTTTGTAAACACATACACACACTAACACATTCATCCTTACTGTGTGTAAACACATACACACACTAACACATTCATCCTTACTGTGCGTAAACACATACACACACTAACACATTCATCCTTACTGTGTGTAAACACATACACACACACATTCATCCTTACTGTGTGTAAACACATACACACACTAACACATTCATCCTTACTGTGTGTAAACACATACACACACTAACACATTCATCCTTACTGTGCGTAAACACATACACACACTAACACATTCATCCTTACTGTGTGTAAACACATACACACACACATTCATCCTTACTGTTTGTAAACACATACACACACACATTCATCCTTACTGTTTGTAAACACATATACACACACATTCATCCTTACTGTGTGTAAACACATACACACACTAACACATTCATCCTTACTGTGTGTAAACACATATACACACACACACAAAACACATTCATCCTCACTGTGTGTAAACACAAACATACACACACACGCATTGTTTGAGAATGGAGATAGGTGTGACGAGTTGCTCGGCGTTGCTCAGTTCTGTCCTGTATCTCTGGCAGTGGTGCTGCTTTCAGAATACACACCGTGTGTGTGTGTGTTAGAGGCAGTATCAGAACCTCCCCGTCCACACGGCAGTACCTCAGTGGAACCAGATCCACTCCCTCTGTGAGGCGGACGGTTCCGTGAGTTCTGCCTCCATCGTCGAAATGATCACGTTCAGTCTCAGGGTGATTGACAGGTGGAATTTAATTACAGCTAATTGGACATGATTAATTACACACACAGCTGTAAATGGAACTGTTTGGTATCAGATCAATGTGGATGGTTCCATGTGAAACTCTGGTTAAACGGGAACTGTTTGAAGTCAGGATGCTGAACCTTTGAGGTGTTACAGCCTTTAATACACAACATTTAACATTAAAGAATTTTATCCTACATCATTAAAAATAAACTCTCAGTTTTTAATAACTGAACACGCATCAATTCAATGTCAGCTATATTGTGATTATATTTAATAAAATCCATTAAGATGTAAATGATTTAATTAATGAGTTTGTTCATTTTGCTTCATATTTATTGTAACGAGTGTAAAAGCAGCTCAGTTTGAAGGATCTGGATGAACTCGATCTACTCTGTCTGAACAATTTAAACTAATTATTAATCTAAATAGTTAAAACGAGTTAGAGTTATGTTGACGGTTAATTATGTATGTTAATTACATGATGATAATTGCGGTCTGAGTTTTGATCGACTGACTGATTGATCCCAGGTGTTTTCCAATTCACAGGCTGGGAAGAACATGCAAACTCCACACAGACTGGGAAGAACATGCAAACCACAGCGAGTGGACCAACAGTGAGTTGTACTAATGTTAGTCCTGCACTGCACTGAGCTCGTTAATGTTACGTTTCTAAACTGTTTGAACTGATAAATGTGAAGGTCATTTAGACCTTAGGTCATTTGACTGAGGGGGGGGATGATGGTGATGTTTGAACATCTCAGACCTGCAGCACTGCAGATCAGGGTTCCTGGTGAGTGAGTGAAGGTTCAGACGGCAGCTCTGTGGAAGGTGATTGGCTGATTCTTAGATTCCAAAGCAGACGTCGTTTACATTCAGAGATTTTCTTTTTGGAAGGCGAGGCAGAGGAACAGAGGCGTAACCGGGCGAGCTACGTCCGAATCTCAACCGTGGAAGCAGAATCTATTTGGATTAAAGACGTTTGGAAGGGAAGGTTGACGGCGCGGTTCCTGTTCATCCCTCAGAGGTGAGCGCTCCGAACAGCACGGCCTCCGTTCACATGTTAAAACTCGTCGGTCAGCAGCTCTGACCCCGCCCTGAACCTCTAATCTGGAATGTTCTGGAAATGGTTAAATACGGGTGACTCCACCCTCTTTCTATAGGTTGCTGTGGATTTATTGCATGCTGTCTGCGTGGCGCGCTGTGCCGGGAGCAGCCGCTCGTCGGGCCGAACGTGTAAATCACAAGGATCTACCTGCTTCCTCAAGGAGGCGCTGCAGCAGCTCAGAGGCTCATCGGGGTTCATCAGGATCCAGAGCTCATCAGGAGGACTGCATTAAACCCGTCAGCCGCTTCCCCGTCAGAGACTTGCCCTGAAACGCAGTATGGAACAGTTATTTAAATTAGAATTGGTTCAGTTTTTTAATTATCAGCAGTTTTTGTGTGGAGTTGGCATGTTCTCCCTGTCTGGGAGGGAGGTATGGTTCCTAAATGTGAACGTGGGGTCAGGTCATGTGATTAACTGGGTAAATGTTCAAAGCATTTCCCCACTTTCACCCATTGTGCTGGGATAGGCTATAGACACTGTCTTGATTTGAAATTATTTGAATCAAAGCTTCCACAGGTAACGCCACAGACATGGGGAGAACATGCAAAATAGATCCCAGCTGTCAGACTGGGTGAAAGCGTCACAGAGTCCCGGTTGAGTACGGGAAGCTGGGACTCACCATGCTACGGGTGAACTTCTCCAGAGACGTGCGTCGACCCTGCTCACTTTCAGGCTGCAAAGCAACAGAACACAGGGATTCAATTACAGAACAGCCTCGTTAATCAGTTACTCATTAGCATCCCAGAGTCAGAGGAGGACAGAGTTCCAAATAAAAGCAGCACCACTAAAGTGAAAACACTAAAGTCATATAATATTAAATATTACTCAATTAGAGCGAGCAAAAGGTCCGATTATATATAATAAATAATTACTATACTAAGATACTAAACCAAAGAGTATAGAGTGTCCACCACCTGACTTTATAGTCTGTAAAAGCTGCTGTTTCCAAAATTATTGAACAGAATGATCACAAATTTTGTAAATCAATTACAAAACCTTCCCTCTGCAGAATCGATCACCTGTAATGCTGCTTGAAGGCAGAAGGTGGCAGTGTTGGTTCATCACATTGGTTCAGATACAGTACAGGTTCTTTACTACTGAGCTAGTTCCTAAGACTGAACTAAAACAGAGTAGGAACCTTTTAAACTCTAATTAAAGGGATTATTTAAATGTGAAGTTGATAAGTTCATTAAGCTGCGGTCACAACGGACATCAGCATCTGCACAGCACTGTAAACATTCATCCAGCTGTCCAGTGATGATGGAGAAATAGCATGGACCTTACAACCTCAGAGCGCTTATAGAACCCGAAGGCCTCGGGGTCCCTGTCCCAAACCAGCGGGTTCTGCCGTACCTTCTTCTTGGCCAGCAGCAGGTCCTGATAAGCACTGGAGCGCAGGAAGCGTGTGTAGCTGTCACTCTTCATCAGCATGTAGATGTGGTCCTGAAGATACCAAGATCAAAGTGAACGGATACACAATTACACCCAACAATTAAACCCAACAAATAAACTAAACACAGTGAGGTTTAATTCATTAGTGGACCTCTAGCTTTCAGAAACTTATTTTATACCAAAGTCTGATGTTTTTCTTTATAAACCTTTAGATTTTCTTTATTTAATCTATCTATACCTTCATCCTAAACAATTGAAACAGTTTGGGGAAGGCCCGGTACCACGTTGCTGTTTGGGTCCGGTTACCTGGGCGTCCTCGAAGCTGTAGCGACCGGGGTCCTTCAGGTTCTGACTGGTTCTCTCATAACTGTGAGAGTCCAAGTTAATGGAACTGGGAGCTCCTTCTGCCAGAAACTCCTGCCAGATCTCCTGAGCACGAGCCGCCATGTCCTGAAGGGGGCGCCGCTTTAAATCCTGAACCGCCAACCAGAATCTGAACTCAGAGTGAGATTAAAATCATTTTAAACAGTGGCCTGAAGATCAACCTCCATCTCCTGATCTTCTCCTGATCTAAACATCTCAAACTGTTAGAGCACGAGAGACGAAAGACAAAGAATTAAATTAATAATAATTAATCAAAGTGAAGGTTTAACAGACGTGATCATCAGTGTCAGACCAACATGAGAACTCAATCCATTAAAACATCCTCAGAACAAAGAACCGGAGCCGTAAATCATTAACACTGTGATGTCACCGCCGCATGGCGGAGTGGAGCACATTAGATGACATCAGCCCATTAGCACACTAATGAATGAGTAATTATCAGAAAAACACGTCATTCCCAGAGCTGAGACACAGAACGCTCCCTCTGCGTTCTCTGTCCGTATCCATCTCAGCTCTGCGATCTGGGAGCGTTGGAGCCGTTAAGGAGGAACCGCCCAGCTCTCAGATTCAGGAACTAGATTATCTCCATCAGGTTCCGCTGACGTCTGCGTCCTCTAAAGGACACTCCGGGGTTTACGGACGCACACCATACTTACTGAAGGTTCTCCGAGCTGAACTCAGACTCCAGGAACTTGAGGAACTGATCCCGTCCCACTGGATCCTTCAGAGCCTCGTCCAGGGAAAAGCCCCACTTCCTCACCCTCTGCTGACTCGGCTCTTTACTGATGAAGAGCAGAGCGATGACAAGGTGAGCTGATGAGCTTCTAATTCAGAATGATCTCCACTTTATAAACATTATAACCCCCCCCACTCTGTGTGTGTGTATTTACTGAATGTAAACCGTACAGACCTGGCCTCCTGCTCCCAGAAGGTGCAGTCATCCCCGATCCAGGGGTTGGATGGTTCTGGGGGACAAATAAACGGGTCGTACTCCAAATACTGCTCAGTGTGACTCATCAACCTGCAGAACATTAACCCACATCACCATGGAAACCACATCTGTAAACATCATACAACATCCCCCCCACCCCCATCATGGCCTGGCCAATCAGAGCCTGAGATTTCTGATCGCGACCCAAAAAACCCCCCCCCCCCCCGTCTCTGAAGTCCACAACTCACTGAGTCAGACTTTAACTTCAAAAACCGTGACCTCATTAACACGACCCCTGACCTCCAATGACCCCCTGTATCAGACCTATAAACCTCCAAACCTGTTACAGCCCATACACACTCCTGACAGAGAGTAAGAACCCAATCACACACACACAGAGGAGTGGTGGTGTCAGACTGTGGATGATCAGACTGTGAGGACGGGCTTCATGCTCAGAGCTTCAGGATAAATGTATTGATGAACTGCCCAATGCAGCAGCAGCTTTAAAGAGCTGCCTATGACCAAAGCTGCCTCAACACCGCCGGCGTGATGGAGAAGTGATGGAGGAACCGGGTCACTCACGTTTCAGCCACTTTGGACATTTTCATGCAGTGTCTGCCCAGCTGTGTGTTTAAAAACCGGATCTGTAACGGAAACATGGGTTTGTAAGAGAGATACACTCCACATCCTGCCTCCCCCGTACCCCTGCCCGTACCCCCTCCCCCGATGGACAATGAAAAGTGTAGGAACTCTGATTGGTCGGTTCAGATGATGAACAGCAGCGGTTCCTCTCAGACAGGAACACACATGGAGAACCCTGGACATCCAGCCTAACGTCCTGCGTGTCTGGGTGGGAGGAAGCGGGAGTCCCGGGTGTAAACCCACTCAGGTACAGAGTGGACCTTTGTTCAACCCACCGGGGGACGGAGTCCAGGACGTTCCTGCTGGTGGGCGGTGGAGCCGCAGTGCTGTAGCTAAACAGAGCCTGTTCTGTTTTTAACTGACTCATCCATACGGTTCGGTTCTCCACCGTCTGACCTCATACATCACACATCAACAAACTCCAACCACAAACACACACTCCACAACACACACCTCTCAACATCAGTACAATCAGCTAACTGGATTTACTTTGTTTTATTATTTCTTCAGTGTTCATCTACACATTAATCATCATCATGTACTCACCTCCTTCTCCACGTTGTCCTTGGTGTCCTTTCTGATTTGTAGTAAATGTGAATGTACAGGACTCTGGGTCTGAGTGTCTTCGACTACACCATACACAGACTGCACACACACACACACACTCAAATCAGTGATGTGTATTAGTTAGGAATCAATAATTATAAATATAAAATAAAAAATACTATTTTTTTGGGAACAAGACAATAAATCAGAGGAGCTTTATTTGGGAGGTTTATTCATGACCCCGTGACCTCAGGGACAAAACACCCAGCCACGTATTCTGGATACATATATGAGGAGAACATACAAATTTTACCCAAGAGCGGCATGAACCCAGGTCCAGGTCTTTTTATTGGAAAGGTTATCACACACACACAGTACCTTCTTGACGCGGTGTGGGTTCTTCATGCGGCGACACTTGCGGATGTCCATCTCGGTGGTGTTGACGCAGCCCGGCTGTGGGTGACAGAGTGGGTGTTTAATTTGGACGGGCGTGGCTCTGTAGTTTCAGATGGAGTGAAGGGTTCATACATCACAATCAGAGGAGCAGGACCCCGCAGGAGCCACAGTGTGACCCCACATTCACCATATTCAGATTAAAGATTGGGAAATCACACACCACTGGACGGTGGACGTCCCAGAATGCCCTCTCCTGACTGTCCAGGATCTTTCGCTCGGTCTTGTCCTTCTTCCTGTCGATTCTGAGTGATCAGAAGAAGACACCGTTACTGACCCGTCCACCCGGCGTTCATCATGATGTCTGATTCACAGTCCGCTGAAGACTGAGAAACCTTTACCATACAGAACCCTGAAACTCTGCCCTCTGCTGGCAGGATGGTCATGGTGCGTTCTAAGGGGGTTTAAAGATCATACTGCAATCAGCTTGGACTGAAAAGATCAAATGTGAGGACAGAGGCGGTCCTTACTGCGGGGGAAAGGACGCTCCTGAAAGCCTGCCAATGCGAGTGCTCATCAGCGCTGCGAGTGCTGCGAATTCATCTCCATTCCTGCCACCTCACTCTTACATAACTGACATTTCAGACACGGCTGCTCTCGGCGTCTCCCGCACCCATCTGTCTAACTGTCCCCAGTCTCTTGGCTCCTCAGAGGAGAACATACCAACGTCCGACTGAAGACCCTGCTCAAATGAGCAGTGAGATGGAGAGCAGAGGGTTCAGACATCATGCAGAACGCTGTGGAACCCGGGTGGTCCTGATGTTTACAGTCAGAGTGAAACCAACCCGGACTAATTACAGTGAACTCAATTAGTGTTCCTGCTCAGATTAATCACCTTTAATAAAGCTCGTCAGCTTTCATTCATCTAACGGTTCTCATCTCATCACGTCCTTTAGTCTGACTTTAATCCTTCAGATTACAATTTCAGCTTTATTTACAAATCACTTTATTTTGTCTGATGAAAAAACACACTCAGACCTGCAGTCATTTCATACTTGTATGCACTTGATGATTTGGGCCTGTAGGAGCAACCATTGGGGGAACCTGATCTAAAACAGCCCCCTTAGCTGGAGCGTTTGTGAACACGTGTGTTGCTGTGACTCTGGTTGGTTCTGGGGGTAAACAAGACGTTGCCATGACGACTGCACTTACCTGACCTGAGCCTCCGCCTGCATGAAGATGAACTCCCACTTCCTGGAGAACGCCCTCTGCAGCCGCGCCAGGTTCTCCTGGATGATCAAAGAGGAGAGACGTGACGTTATGGACCTGATGCACCGAAACTGAACGGGGCCTTCCCCAAACTAATACACACAGCATTAACATTAATGAAGCTTAAATGATTTTAGATCTGCTCTGTGTGATGGGTCACAGTGGGATCATGGTGTGTGTGTGTGTGTGAGGGCCAGTGTGATGAAGGTCCTTAATCACGTACCGCTTCATAATCAGCCAGTTCCAGTCGCGTCTTGTTCTGCATTGTCCGCTTGCACAAATAAATCGCTGAGAATGAAATAAACAACAATTACACAAAACACACAAACACACACACACACACAGTGTATGAAGACATCACAGCTCACCGTAATCTGTGTTCTCTGGCTCCCAGCAGTTCGATGGCCAGTAGAATGGAGCCTAAAGAGAACACGGACAGAACCTCAACTTCACACTTCAGACACTCAGGTACCACAGGGGAGTACGGTTCCATCAGAGCACCTGCTGGTTTCTTCAGGAACTGACCTGAAAGCGATAGAAGGTTCCATCGTCCTTCAGGGTGAGAACGTGGTCTGAGATAGGGAAGATGTAACCCTGAGCGGCGATCAGACTCCCGACGTGCAGAGCCTCGGCTGGAAGAGCAGGCGTCAGTCGGGGGGGGGGTTTCAAAACAGTATCGGCTCTGGAATGGTTCCACCTACCTGGATCATCGATGCACAGGTTCTTCATCAGCCACTGAACAATGTCTGAACCTGAGGGGTACCAACACAGAGGCGGCAGGTTAATAAGTATGTGGCCGGAAAACCTTCATTCATTTACCATGAATCAGCGTGATGAGATTCCAGAACTAATATCTAATTAAACTAATTAAACTTTATGTTCCTATAATTCACTTGTTACCCACACTCAGAACCTTCACTCAAGAACCTTGAATCAGATGGTTCTAAATGCTGTACTGTAAAGAACATACAGACCCGACGCTAACGTGACAGAGAGAGAGAGCAGATGAAGCTCCTCACCCGTCACTACACTTGGGATCTTCGTCATGAAGCTCTTGACGGTTCTAAGCGGCACGCCGTCGTCCTCATCCTGGATCCGCGTGATGACGTCCTCGATCTAACGGCAGAAACCAAAACATATATATATATATATATATATATATATATATATATATATATATATATATAATATGATAACAGATGTTCTGAAGACGTGCTGAGGTTCTGTACGCTGATGCTTTAGTGTGGATGTACATTAACCCTGATGCTCAACAATCAGCTCCGTTCTTCTTCCACAGACTGGAGTGGATACTTTATGCAGCCCTGTGATGAATAAATTGAGGTTCTGATAGAGCGAGGTGTGTGTGTGTGTGATTATACGATCGTGCTGAATCTGAAGCAACAGAACGTTTGAACGAGAGGCTCTTCAACGAGAATGGCAGATCTTCTGTCCTTCAGAGAAAATCTCTGGGTTTTTAAGGAGCGGCAGATGTGAGCTGTGAGAGCTCCTCCTCAATCAGCCCACACTCACAAACCTGATTAGAACGTCCCTGCAACCGCCACTCACTGAGAGGAAGAGGAGGATCACGGAGTGGAGACCAGGCTGGAGTGGCAGAGTCGTTTAGGGGACGTGGACGAGGGGATGCTAACGACCCAGACGCCGGCTCATCAGTGCTGAACGCGGGTGCCGCTCTACTGTACAATGAATGTAGGCCAGTGAGAGCGGGCGGAACCCTGCGGGGGGCGGCGTGGTTCCAAAGAGAACTGCAGGAGGACGATGTGTGAACAGCACACAGGAACTCTGTGAGGACCACGCCGGCTCAGACCTCAGAACCTCCTGCAGCGTGATGAGGGGCAGGGCGTGCTGGTCTTTTAGGCTGCTTTGATGTGGGAACAGAAAGCTTTGGGATCAGGCTCCGGTTCCACGCAGAACCCTACAGAACCCACCACACAGCTGCAACATTAAACACCTGGAGCTGCAGGTGAGGCCTGAACTCACCTGAACTCATCTCACATCAAAGAACATCACTGTAATATCAACATCTGAGAACCTTTAAACCAGACCGAACCCAAAGCTCACAGCACAGAGAGAGAGAGAGAGAGAGAAAGAGAAAGAGAGACAGGAACTAACACCATCATCTCCAAGTTTACCACAGAACACATTACAAGAACACTCACAAGACTCAATCGACATTCCAATTACAGACAAAGGTGAAAACAAAACAGTTCAGGAAGCAGCCTTACACACACACACACACCATTTCCTGGGAGGTACCATACTAAAACTCTCATCCAATCTGCCTAAACTACTGCAGTGCACTGTGCGCACACACACACAGGCAGGGTCCCTCCCTCTCTCGTTCAGTAAAGTGCATTAAGCTTTGATGTAATAAAGCCATTAGTTCTTCATTAGGAGAGTGAACGGTTCTCAGCAGTGTGAGAATGGAACCTCTGTAGGTTCTCCTGCTCTGTGAACCAGAAGCAGCACATCTCTCCATCATCACCACCTCCTGCAGGAAGCCAGAACTGCAGGGGCGAGGCTCTCACCTCTTAAGTCTCCATGGCAACACATCCAGTCAATATGCTGCATTTACCAACATTTAATTACAAACTGTTAGAGACTTTAGTTACAGGAACACACCACGCTTCTGCTCTGAGACGGACAGGAACCACGCCATCCATTCACAGGGATCACCTTAAAAATGATAGTCATTAGTCTTTCCCGTCACCCTCCATCCTCACAGCTTTGCAGATTGTCCTTCCGGGGGGGGGGGGGAGAACTCTGATGTTTTGGGGGACCGTGGTTCCTGGACCATGGCTGTGGGGATCAAAGCACCTCTGATCTCCTCAGAGAAGATGAAACGTTCCTTTCTTTAAACAGAAGTCAAAAATGAAGGTGATTTGCAGAACCCGCTGGAGAAACAAAGGGACAGCAGTGTGGGAGGCTTTGGACAGTCTTCATCAGACACCTTTATTTCTGGAGAATTAAAAGATGGAGCGCGAGTGGAAGCGTTCTTAGCTTCTGGCAGACACTGAAGCTCAGCCTCTGCAGGGACGGATCCTGAAACGGGCTGAGTGGGCTGCAGCCCAAGAACATCCAGAACACCCAGAGAACATGAGCTTCTACAGCAACAAGTACCATAACCATACATCTGATTCACTCACTCACATCTGAACCTGGAACCTGAAGGGTGAGGACACCTCCACAGAACAACCTGCAGGTCAGCAGTCTCAGGATGGACAAAGCCTCCATGAGCACACGGAGGAGTGAAACGGTTGAGGAAGACCTCGACCGACCTCCACCTCACCTTTGGATTGCATTAAACAGGACTGCAGTGGACTGGGTTCCCCCTCAGTGGTTCCTGAACTGAACGCAGTGTGGAGATGCAGCAATGGTTATGACTCTGGAACCCATTTCCACCAGGCTGCAGAGTTCTCTCTCATGATGACAAGGTGAACTCATCTCCACTCCCACGGCAGGTCTCGGGTCCACCTGACCGCCGGGGTTCTGCGTCAGTCTGTGTTAAATTTATCTTCTCCTTTAAACCCTCGGAGTTCCTAGGTGGCCTTACAGGCTCGTTCTGTTCCCCTCATTCGTTCTTAACTGTTCTTACAGCAGTCGGCGTTCCACCTACGCTCAGATGAGACATCGGCTTTTGTTTCTCGAGTACTTCAGAAGATAGAACAGAATAACACCAAACTATGAGAGGAAGATCAACTCAAAAAATGTTTGTTAACTGTAAAACCAACAGTGATCCAGTCTGATTATTATTATTAAATTATTATTAGTAATGTTCCAGCCTGGTGTCACCGCCACATCAAATAAAGCCTCCTCTGAGCACAGCGCCATCACCATACCTCCACCCCACCAACAACACCACCCCACCATCGCCACAGCTCTCTGAAGGCGTCTCTCTGGATTAATGTGTCCTGCTCTACGGCCGGCAGAGGTGACAGAATGGCAATTACAGCGACCTTAAGTGTTCTTACTGAGAGCATCCATCTAACAAGGTTTAACACCGAAGAGCTACACACACACACACACACACACACACAATAAAACATTTCTGACTGACCTTTATTGGTTGAACCCTAACCTTAACCCCCTGTAAACCCCAGCCCAGGACCCTCAGGCTGTTGCATGGTGAGAAGCACCCTCACACTCAGCAGCAGAACCTTAATGAGGATCTAATGGAGGTGAAATCTGGTCTGGAGCTTCTGGCCCGGTGTCACATTAGTGATGGTCACCGTGATGATTCAATCTAATTAAAAGCCTAATCAAGGAACCAGAGAGGTTCACACTGACACAGAGCCGTGATGGAGCCGCCAGAACCTGAGCAGCACTGAGACCAAGCCATGCTCGTGGTTTAGCCGATTTAAACACACCTGTAGAGTCATCTTGAACCCGGGTCAGACTCTGACGTCCTGCAGACGTTCCACGCTGGATGTTCTGAGGTTCTGAGCTCCACTCGTTCTGCGGAACACTGACTTATGGAGGCTCTGAATAACTGTTCTGTGGTGGGTTTAAACAAAGCCCGTTCATTATTCAGACCCTTCCTTTGCCGTTGCACCCCCCCCCCCGAGCCCCAGCTTTTAATGAATCTTCTCTGCCTTGCTCGGCCTTTTCCCTCCTTATTAGAGCAGCTGATAATTCAAACTAATGATGTGTAAGAGCCCCTCCCCCCCCCAATGAGCCTGAGGTGAAAACTGATCCTGTTAAAGGTGTTTTTATGGAAACACATTAAGCGACTCTGTGGATTACATTCCGTACAAAAAGACCGAAAGCAGAACGAAGGGAGCGAATCGGAAAGCCGATCCACACCACTGAATGAACGAGCTGGAGCCGGAGCCAGTCCTCTCCACAAACACTCAGTTAACATGAGGGCTGAACAGCTTTGCATCACTCAGAACCTTGTGAGAACCATCACAGTGCACGCCGTGGACCGGAGCTTTGATTTTATAATGATCAATCATCGTTATCACTCTAATAAAGTCGCCGCTGACGGCAGGCTTGTTCCGTTTCGTTCGCTGCTCCAAGAAAACATACATTTTGTCCAAAACACTGGAATAAATAAAGCAGCGGGTTCTTTTGTTAAAGTTAAAGCTTTTTAAACTGCAGCCATCTCTCGAGTTCTAATCAGCCGCGTCAGCAGCTTTAATCACTATAATTAATCTGAACTACAACAGAGTTCACCTCACTTCAGCTCCCATCAGCACCTTCTCCCAAACTGCACCCCACTACATTACAACACACACCATCAGAGACCATCACATTATAAGATTACACATGAAGAGCATCGTTAACATGAGGACCTGTGATCTGCTCCTGAACTCCACATGAGGAGATGAACTCCACATGAGAAGGTGCTGCTGGAGCGCTGCATTAATCAGACCTCTGAGCTGCTCCCTTCATCAGAACCCCATCAGACCTGCATCCAACAGAACGGTACAATCCAGCGCTCCATCACTTCAGGTTCCATCACAGACCCCACACCGCCGCTGGTTCTACAGGATGAGCAGCAACTTTCAAACACCACGGAACCGAGCTCACAAACGTTTTTAAACTCTCAGCTTTTTGTCCTCCTATAATGTCAAGATCTAAAATAACAGCCATGTTGTTCAGCTGTATTCTACATGATGATGGTTATATAAGGCATCATCATCATCCTCATCATCACGCCCTAAATCAAGCTCAAGATGTCTTAACTCTTTTGAACACACAGCATGTCTTCATTATTAAAGGTGAAGTTTCTTGTCTCTATTCCTCCATCCACTACACCAAAAGGCAGCCATGTTCACATCTCAAGAAGACTCCCGACACCCCACCCCTAAAACAGTGACATCAATCACATCTTCATAATGGATGAGGAGGCTGCTGGGAGATTTCTCGGTGTTATTAATGTCTCAGAGAGCGAGACTGAAATGAAGAGCGGAATCAGGGGTGTCCGTGCTGTTCTGGGAGCTGACTCAGGCTCTGGGGGGAGTTTTATTGAGAGGCTGAAGGCTGTGAGATGATTGTGGTCCAACAGCAGAATGCTGAACAGAATCTCCCTCTCCTGCACATCCCTCACACTGATGTGCTGCACAGCAGAGTCACAGAACCCAGCTCCGCGAAGACGCAGCCGCTGACCTTAACCCGCTCACTCACAGCCTCGGGATTCGACATCTTCATGCTCCTGCATCATACACCACACCAGATGGAGGCACACTGTGTGTGATGAGCTCCAAACACAATGCATCGCCGTGCTGACTTTAAGATCTGAGATACATCATGATCATTAATTAAATGTGATGATTAATTAAATTACAGATGGTTGTTCATACTGTGGTGCAGTTCAGCTTCCGTTTAAACTCCTGCACTGAGACCTGCAGAGAAAAGCAGCGTCACTCCAGATTCCGTCTGTAGAACTTTAGGCTTTTATAAATCCACGTCAGATCAGCCATCATTAATATTTTATGACTCACCAACTTGACCTCGTTTATTTCTCTTTAATCTTGTCTAATTGCAGAAACTGGTGAGCCGTGGTGTAACCTGCAGATACGAGTCTCAGTGGTGTTCAGTTCTGAGAGAGCAGTGAATCACACCGTAGGTGCGAGGGCCGGGCAGATGGAAGCTGACTGATTACAAAGACTTGAGATCAAAACAGTAAATAATTATGGGTTGTAACTGAAGGTGTCTTTTTTTTTAAACAGAGCTACAGAAATACAAAACCAGCAACACACACACACACACACACACACACACACACTTTAAACCTCACTACAACTGTATTGTACAGGGTATTAAGTACCAGATTCTGATTGGTCAATGACCCAATTAAAGCATCAGTTATTTCCAATCAGAACGTCACTATAAACATCAGCAGTACATCAGGCTGAAGGTCCATCTGTACATTTCTCTTTGTGAGAGGAAGCAGAATTGAAGCCACCCAGCATCCTCTTTAAGAAACACACTCCTCCTCACAGAGCAACCTCTAATCCCTGTCTGCACTTTAATTATTCATACCTCACCCCTCTGAGCTCGCTGGCATTTTAGCTCTGATTATTTTTCTGTCCTGCTCTTCAGCGAGGCTGCTGCTCGACCAGCTGATTAAACTTTCTATTACTGCCTGCACCTCACATCTGCACCTCACATCTGCACCCGACTCATTTAACAGCCATAATGTCATAATGAATAACCAACACGAGAGAAGAACAAATCATGGATCAGAATCATTCATTCATTATCTCCCGCTTATCCTCAATTAGGGTCGCGGTGGGGTTCCCCATGCCCATCCAGGGGAGAACGTCTCGGGCGCTGGGCAGATAGACCCAGGACAGGGCGCCAATCCATCGCTGGGCACACACTCATTCACACAGACACACTCTAAATGGGGCAATTTTGAGAAATCAATTAACTTGATCCATGTTTTTGGACTGTGGGAGGAAACCGGAGAACCCGGAGAAAACCCACGCAGACACGGGGAGAACATGGAAACTCCACCCAGATGGGGATTCAAACCGGGAATCCCTAGCGCTGAGAGGCGAATGTGCTAACCACTAAGCCACCGTGCCGCCCGGATCAGAATCATGACTGTAATAAACACACTGTATAATTGATCAGTCCCACAGAGATGAACAGAACCAATCAGAACAATTAGACTTTACATCAGACCCTGCACACTGCTGTCCCACAGACCAAATCAGACCTTCAGCATCAGAACCAGAACGCTTTACTAACCCCAGGTACAGACACCCCATTCTTCATTGTTAAAGTCAACAAGTAAAAATAAGTAGGATAGAAAAACTACGACAAACAACAACAACAATAATAATAATAATAATAATAATAATAATAATATTTCACCAGCCATTAAACAGCAAACCCATAAACCGGATGAAATTGTGTTCAGGTTTTTATGAAACCTGGTGTGTTAGGCTTTCGGGCTTTTAACTTTTAAAGTTTAATATTTAAATCACCGCGTCGTCACGTGACCACACCGTGCGCGCGACCTGAGGGATGGCACCATTAGTATTTACCTGAAAACCGTCAGACACGTTTAATAACTCTACTGCTAATTATAACACCTTCATTAACTGCGTTTACTTACCTGTTCATTAATTAAAACACCTTCATTAACTGCGTTTACTCACCTGTTCATTAATTAACAATTATAAACACCGTCCTGAGGTAAAACCAATCCAGGAGCCAAACAACACCTGCAACGACCAATCAGAGAGCGGCATTAACCCGTCACGTGACGCCTTAATCACCCACGTGTCCGCCGTTATCACGCTTGTGTTTCATTAACAGCCTTCTGAAGTGTTCCCTATCACAGATCTAGTGCCCTTCGTAGGGGTCGAAGTGTTCGAATGTGACGCGACAATGTTTAGCGTAAACATTAAAAGCTGACATTTTAAGTTTTAGTAAATGTTATTATTAATATTCGTCCGTTACATTCAGTAACGGTTGAACGTGTGGTTGATGTTATCACTTGTTGGTGGTTTAATGGTTTGTTTTTATGGTTTTTCTTAAGTTTTAAATAAATTAAGTTAAACTATTTAAATTTACTTTACATTTGGTCATTTATTAGACGCTTTTATCCAAAGCGACTTACAAGATAAACACAGGGTTCATCACAACATCCCTGGAGCAATGAGAGTTAAGGGCCTTGCTCAAGGACCCACATTGGTAACTTCAGTGGACCTGGGATTTGAACTGCCAACCTTCAGATTGATAGCCCAATGCCCTAACCACTGAGCTACCGCACCCTCTTTATCCTGGCAGGCGCTGCAACGCCTATAAAAAAATAAATAAATAAATAAACCAAACCGTATCGAGGTGCAGCGTGTTGCTTGTTCCGAACCTCCTCCTTTTTGGAAAGGTGTGTTGTGTTATGTGTTTTAAACACTGTTCCAGGATCAGTACTGATGGAAATTTAAAGGCTCCAGGACAGAGTATACACACACACACACACACACACACACACACACACACACACTTAGCCCCGCTTAGTAACCCGATTCGGGCGGTTGATTGTGAAGGGTCTGTGTTTTGGCCGGGCAGCGCGGCGGTGTGTGTACATGTGTGTGTGTACAGATTTATGTATACAGATATGTCTGGTAATTAATATTCCACTCGCTCTCTGTTTCAGGAACAAAGCAGCAGGACGGGAACAATGCGGGACGTTCTGCAGGTGTGCTGCCTTTTGTTCGGATGTCCGAGTCTAATCCGGACCCTTCCGGGCGGTGCGAGGCCCGGCTCATGGCTAATTCACAAGCGGCTCTTGATGAAGAGCAGGTCGGAGGTGTAAATTTGGCTGCGTCCCGCGGCGGATGGCTTTCTTTGAAATGGCCGGCGTTGCAGCGCCTGCCAGGATGAAGAGGAGCGTCAGTGCAGCTCCAACACAGACGTTCTCATTGTTCAGCTCATCCAGCATCACGCCACCGCCGCACGGACAACGACAAGCAATTATCTGTCATTCAGCCGCTGAGGCTTATTACAGGAAACAAAAACAGAATAAACCTAAAAATAAAACCAAACTACGACGACATATACATATATATATATATATATATATATATATATATATATATATATATATAAATGAGGGGTGGCACGGTGGCTTAGTGGTTGGCATGTGGTTGGCATGTTCTCCTCTCAGCGCTAGGGATTCCCGGTTTGAATCCCCATCTGGTTGGAGTTTCCATGTTCTCTCTGTGTCCGCATGGGTTTCCTCTGGGTTCTCCGGTTTCCTCCCACAGTCCAAAAAACATGGATCAAGTCAATTGAGTTCTCCAAATTGCCCCATATAGAGTGTGTCTGTGTGTGAGTGTGTGCCCAGTGATAGATTGGCGCCCTGTCCTGGGTGTATCTGCCCAGCGCCCGAAATGTCCTCCCCTGGATGGACAGATGAAAGATAATGAATAAATAAATTAATATATAAATGGACTTTGGAGTGTGTTGTTGTGATTTCAGTCTGCATCGAAGGCTTGTGATTTTTTCCAAACAGACTCCAGCAATCAGTCCTGCAGTGAAGGTGTCCGTCAGAGCGCGGGGGGGGGTCGACTGATGGAAAAACAAACTGTTCCAAAAACAGAGCAGAGGTACGGCGGCTCACGGATGGTTCTGCCTCTGACCCCCCACCAGAACGAGTAATTGCAACTGTACCCCTCGTGTCGAAACCCAAACCGAGACGGGCACCCTGCCGTGTTTTTGGAGAGGCATGAAGGTCATGGCCGCCTCTCTCCGAGCCTCGTCCTGATTACTAAGGTAATGAGACTACAACTACAAACTACAAACTACAAATCATTCAGCCGCAGAGCCGTGTTCCTGCCGATGTGCCGCCGGTCCCGGGTTCGTGCTGACCGCCGCAGAGTTTCACCTGTTAACAGCAGAGTTTTCACGCCGTCCTCTGTTCTGCAGCCCGGACATCAGAGTCAGGAGGCAGATTACAGAAGCGTTATAGGCCTCCAGACATCCACACCCACCACATGCCCCTGGTGGCAGCTCTCCTGCCAGCCGGCAGTTATTAATGATCCTGTTAAAGGCATCAGGACCCGAGTTCTATTGATCTGTAACAGTAGATGTGTAAACACTGAGCTCCTCGTTCGCCCTGCCGCCCCTCTCTCTCTCTCTCTCTCTCTCAGCAGGGAGCTGTGCTCTCTCTATCGTACTCCTCACTCCATTTTCAAAACAAATGAGGAACGCAAGTTTGGAGAGCCTCATTTTTCTTCGAGCCTCTTCGAGGCGCTGTGCCAAGAATGGCCACGGCAGCGGCGGCACCGTGGGTGGTCATTAATTAGAGCAGAAAAATGTTCTGATGACAGAAGCCACCTGCGCTAACGAAGCAGGAGAGCCTGTGATGTATGGTTCTGCCCACCTGCTTCATCATTAATACATGTAATTAAACACAAAACCTTTGAAATGAAACGTCTGCTAACAACTCCCAAAGGTTTAGTGTTCCTGTGAGGGTAACCCTGTGTCCACTCAGACTCGGAAACAGGAGGTCATGTTTGGGATGCAGATCAGCACTGAAGCTGAGGCTGAATGTCTGCAGGTCTCTGGATCATAAACCGGGTCCTGTCCCGTCCCTTCTGCTTCACTCTGATCCTGCACACTGTCCTCATCTAAACCCAGTGTGTCAGGGACACAGGAGGCTGCAGAGAGCCCGGTGCACCCTCACATCTGTGTCCTGTTCCCCAGAGTCAGAGGAGGACACCGAGGACTGCCACACAGAGGACAGAAGGCCATGGCATGAATTGGGACTGGGTGCTCATGTAGAAGAACGCAGTCGGCTCCAGAGGTTTGCCTCGGCCCCTGGGATGCTTAATGCTTCTGTCTGGAGCACAGGACATCCAGCGTCCCATCTGGTGCCCGTCTCACTCAGCTCACTCACTCTGAACAAGCCGTCCCTCAACCTACAACCATATGATCACGTAGATCTGAGACAGACAGTTCAAGAATGCAGTGTGAGGAACCTGAGGAATGACCCCCCCACCCCCACCCCATGGATGTCTTGGTTGGTTCTCAGTTCCTCAGCTACACAGCAGGACCTCACGTCAGCAGAACTGCTAATAAGCCTCCATTCCCAGAACGTCCCAGAAAGTCTCCACTCTGCAGAACGTCCTCTATTCATCTGAACCCAGCAGCAGAAGCAAGCAGGGACAGGCCTTACCGTCCACCTGACGGCAGCAAATATAGAGACACAGCACCTGAAGCCCCTGAGTTTAATGAGCCTCCGGGCCGTGCCGCTGATTTATTCTGTTGATGCTGCAGCTCATACATTATGAATCAGACGTTTGCAAATCTGATTTAATGAGATTATTTATTAACAGAGAACAAATAGCAGAAGACAAAACAGCGACAGGGAGGCGGCTCATTAGATTCAGACCATGTGTCCGATCCAAGCTGCTAAACTATCAAAGGAGCAGCGGCGAGGGCGCTAAGAGGAAATCATTAAGGACATCGCACAGAAAAGCCGTGTGCTGTGTTTCTGTATCGTTCTGCTGACTGCGGCTAAATAACCGGACCTGCCTCATTTCCCATCAGGCCACACTCACATCAGGACCTCCATCAGGACCTCCATCAGCCCCTCCATGAGACCTGAGATTCAGAGATTCAGCAGATGAGTCGAAACAGCACAAATCTCTATGTTCTAATCATAACTTAGAAAGATGTGTTTCTGTGTTCAGCCTTTAGAGGGCGGTCTACATGAACTCACAGAGAGCCATGATTGGTTAGTGACGCCTAGTCAAGCCAGCGCTGTTCGGATGACAGAAGGAAGAGTCCTGGCCCAGATGTGCACGTATTTAAGGTTATATAATGAACGTAAACAGGAACTTGGTTTGGTGTTTAAGCCTCACTGCACAGGAAATGAAATCCTCCCGCAGGTTCACCTCCTCCTGCCAGATTAACCTCCACCCCGCATCTCAGCGCTCCATAAGTTTACACACTCAGACACTCAGACAGGAGAACAAACCCCAAAAGCACTGAGTCTGAATAAAAGCCCAAACACACAGCAGCGCTCCCTTTAGATCAGACGACTCCGCCAGTCAGTGCAGAGCAGATCAGATCAGATCAGTTCAGGTGCTGGACGTCGTGATAACAGAGACGAGGCCTCACCTTTCTATATACGATCATATTGGGGGAGTCCTCCTCCGGGTCGGTGGTCCCCGCCGCCCCCTGCTCCTGCCCTGCCTGCGCCATGCCGCCGCCGCCCCGCCGCACCTCCACCTGATGAGACTGAGGCAGAGAGCAGGACAGAGGTCAGTCAGACGTGTTGGACAATCAAATGCTTTGAAGTGAACAAATCAAGCTTGTGCAGCCTTTGATCTCAGTGAAGGCCAACAGATTAACATTCATGTGTGTGATGGAGATGATCAGTGTGATGGA
>JAFMOD010000406.1:612234-678457 GCA_019802435.1 Corydoras maculifer | reverse complement strand
AACTCCTAACATCAGTGTCTGACCTCACTTTAACTCCTAACATCAGTGTCTGACCTCACTTTAACTCCTAACATCAGTGTCTGACCTCACTTTAACTCCTAACATCAGTTCCCAACATTAGTTCCTGTCCTCACTTTAACTCTGTACCTCACTTCATGCTCTGAAGGTGTTGCAGACGTCTTCACAGAGGAGCCGAATCTGTTGCAGCTGCAAACAGAAAGCAGCAGGACGTGTGATGAGGGGGTGCAGAGTCCCAAATACAGGGGTCCAAGTGCACTTCAATCAGTAACAACGGTGGCCTGAGAGGACCTGAAGCGTCTGATGAAAGAGAGATCAGATGGTTATTGATTACTGAATTAAAGATCAGATAAAATAACATGTAGGAGAGGGAGGGGTGTGTGTCAGAAGGAAACCGATGTAACGATGTCTGAGGGTCTGATGCATTAGTGCTACATACAGATGAAAGATTAATAAGCTGCAGCTCTCAGGCTCTCACGCTCTCACAGTGTCAGTTAAACCCTCAGAGACAGACGGACGTTTGCAGCACTGATAAAGATAAACTGTGAGATGTGGACTCCTCAAACCCCACCCACCCACCCACCCACTCCAGCAGATCTTAATTGTCCTGAGTGGCTTTACCAGCACTGTACACACCCACATGAGTCCCTGATGGTCCCGCTGTTAAAAGCCTTCTCCCTCTCTCGTTCAGATGTGAGGAAATGAAGCAGGAAGAAAAGCGAAGCACCTGAACCACCCACCATCACCGACGGAGTCACCGACCGCACTGAGACCGGGGGGCCGCACTGAGACCGGGGGGCCGCACTGAGACCGGGAAACCGCACTGAGACCAGGATCCAATCTTAGGAGACAGAGGACTCGAACCTCAGGCCCATGGACACCTGCATCACACAGGAGGCAGCACTCCCACTTACACGCCGTCAGTGGGGCCACCTCACTCGGACATCTGCACCAACAACAAGAGAGATTCCTCAGAACCCTGAAACAACTCGTTAGAACATTAAACTCATTAAAGAATTAGAACTCTGTGATTTGGGCGGGAAGACGCCTCGTCTGCTGCACCTCAGAGGAACCGGGACACCCAAAGCACATCACACAGTGAAACTGCTATCGACTCAGTGAATCAGTGAATCATTCTGTTATGAACAATCTAAGGTCATCCAGAAACATCCTGAGTGTGTCAGAAACTGAGCCATGCATCAGTAGTTTGCTATGTTCTTTACTTTGTGGTGGTCGATCTGGTGTACCTGCATTTAAAACTAAACATAGTTTGTTTGAACTCCACCTGCAGCAGCTGCAGCAGCACCACTCTGCCTCCACACTGATGCTTTAGCACTAATCATCTGATGATGATGTCATCGATCAATCACAGGAACTGTATCAGGAACTTCAGCGCTGTAACTGCATGTTTCTGCTGACGTCCGGGTGCGCACCACGCTCACTCAGCACTTCATCTTCATCAGCTGTTTGGTGCTTCCTTGAGTAACAGAATGAATCAGAATGGGAACTGTGGCATGATTGTTGGTGCCAGACTGAGTGATGACCTGCAGAGTTACTCACAATGCGGTGAGCAGATGTTCTACAGACAGGAGGACCTGAGTGAGAGCAGCCACTGACGGCTTCATACCGTGTGCTGGATTTGCAGGTGAAACGGTTCCTGCAGAACCAGCCGGCTGAGAAAGAGACTGACCCTATCCATCAGCTCTGAGACGAATTAGAACAGAGACCCTCTCGTCCACCATCAGAGCGGCGGGTCAAAACATTTTATTGTTGATATAAAGCACCTCCTAAAGCGAGCGTCCTCACACAGGACGAAGGATGAGGGGAAAAGACAGGTCCTATTTCGGTCTCCCTCCGTCTCTGCGGATTAAGTTCCGGGCATCGTACGCTTGTCTGGAAATTGTGGTCAGTCATGCAATGAATTCCTCACGGCTCATCTGAAAGCTCGGCCTGCAGTCGAAAGGGGAGGCCGCTCCGCCCGGCCGTCACTGAGGCACTCTGGGTAGGTGCAGTCAGTCTGAGAGCCGGCGGTTCAATATCCAGAGCCTTGTGCCAGAACTGAGAGCTTTCCAGTTCCCTCTCGCTGATAACGCGCACTCAAGCTTTCAATGGAACACATCCGCTTCCATTAGCTCTCTCTCTCTCTCACACACACATCATCCTTTTAAAGCCATTTACACTGTTTACAGGCTCGCTGTCATTTCCATATCCTCAGACCTCAACATGTGAGTTACTCCAGTTAATGGACGTTGACACCACTTGCCCTTTCCAACGGTCCTCAGATCAGATGATCAGGAAGCGCGGATTTGTTAATTTGTTCAGATGAAGCGATCCCAGCATGCAACTCACACAAACATGTTAATCCTGCTCTCGTCATCATTTAGACGTCTACAGTCTGCAGTCAAACCTCCAACATCTAAACCGAGCCGCACCAGCAGAGAGCAGCATGTTGAGTGTAATGGTGTTCAGGTTGTGCAGGTGGAGGACAGAGGCTGTGTGAGTACAGCGGCCTCCTCCCTGCGAGACGGTCCGGATCAGAACAGGAGGGGCTCCACGCCGGCGGCCTCGGCTGATTAGTCAGCGCGCCACGCAATTATCCCGCCGCTCTTACTGCGAGGACAAAACACAGAGCTCTGACGGAGAGAGAGGACGAGAAGAAACACAAGAGACGCTGAATGACGTTCACCTATGAATATAAATTAAATTTATTAAGCCAGCAACGGCAGTGTACATCTCATAGAGCAGACGGCAAGCAACCACGGCAGGAAAAATTACAGCACCGCAAATATTATATTTCTTTTTTTGGAATTTATTTGAGAAATTTTTAATACTGTTAAGACGATTTCTTTAAAACCTCTACACTTTACAAATAGAATGAACATCATGTGTAAACAGAACTTATTAAATATAATGCTTCTCAATGTGCACGTGGTTTAAACACAACCGATGCTCAGATTACAGATTACAAAAATCATGTTCCCTCCGTGTTCCCTCACACACACACACACACAGGAAAGGCTAGAACTCTGAGGGGGAGTGGCTCCATCTACGTTTTGCACACAGCTATAATATATACAGAGGAACTACAGTGCAAAAGGGACGCTGGGCGGAGCTAAACGTTCACATCATTACTATTTATGTGACTGACATTGGAACCGGGTTAAAGAACGAGGCATCATATCGTAAACATACATAGCATTCCCAAAAAAAACCCCGTCCTGATTGGAGAATAAAACTGTGACGGAAAAAAAAAAAAACCCAAAATCAAAAGGAGGTGTTCATTCGCGCAGGCACATGGTCGTTCTCCATACTGTACACACCTGAATCGTTTGAGGCGGAGTTTCAGCTGGGGCTGCGACAGGAAAGGCTGGCTCACCTGCAGGAGGCAGACGGGAATTGTTTCCAAATGATTCCTAGAACAGAATCGACTCTCTGTCTATAGCAGCACCAGGCTCAAACCTTTCTGCACCACCCACACTGTAATACACCATGAAGAGCAGGGGGCGGAGCCAAGGGGCTGACCTTTGGCCTCGGTGGCCCCATTTGGTCCCACGGTTCTAATGAAATGTAAACGCTCATCAGTGTCCTAACGAAGCGTGTTAATTAAAACCCGGGACATTGGTTAGAGCTGGCTGATCATCTGTGATTGGACGTTAGAAGCTGGAGGTTCTGTAAGGCCGGCCTGACGGTTCCTCTGCTCTGAAGGAGATGAGGCGGCTGCAGATCGTGTTACAGATGGCGTGGTGTGACCTCCACCTCATTACACAGTGTTTTAACTGAGAGCGCAGTACACGTGTACACGTGTGCAAAGCCGGGGGGGGGGGCAGCAGAAGCTAATTACTGCAAAGCGCAAAGAAATGAGTTTTAAATGTCGTCCAGTAAATAAAGCAACCTTTGGATCAGCGAGCCATCAGCACGGAGTGTGCTGGGATAGGTCATAATGCACCCAGGACTCTCACCATCAGACATTAATAAACTGCTTACGACGGTATTTGATATGCTAATTAACGAGTTGGGTCAGAATGGAAGCAGCACTTTAAACGTTCCTCCATCCAGCAACGGGAGAACATACAAACTCCACACAGGACCCACCGTTCTCACATGAAACGTGCAGCTGGAAACATCTGGGACGTTCCAGCCTGACCACACCCCCTTTACTGGGGGGGGGGGGGGGCAGCACAGTTATGAACACTGAGGCTGAGAGTGCAGATGTAATGAATCTAATCTGATCACCTGTATTCATAACTGTCTGTAAAGCTGGCTGTCTAATCTCGTCCTGTCATCGGACATGTCCTCGGCTCTGACTGCGTTCCAATGAAAGCATGTGGTGTCCAGCAGCCCTTGGAACCTGTCCTGAGAAATGATCACTCATTACTGAGCTGCTGATACAAAGCAGAGTGAAACAAACAGTGCTCTGACTGTTGGAGCCTCGCCCTCTCTCTCTCTCTCGCCCTCTCCTGATGCTTTACAGTTTAATAGGTAATGAACATACTGGCCTGACATCATGGTGTAGAACTATCCTGTGTCCTGATCATTGGCGTTCGGTCCACCTGAGCACGGCTGGATGTTAGACTCTGATTATTGCTGCTCTGTTTAAAAGAAACATCTGATTATTCTACAAAGCCTTCCGTCGGACGAGACTCCGTTCTTACAGCTCCATTCAGTGAGGTCATGTTCCAGCAGTCCGCCGCTCCTTTATAAGGACGTTAATCTTAATGTGAGGCCGGAACACTGACCACTGCACCCCCACCCTCACACCCCTTTAGAAGCTGTTTTAGGCTGAATTTGATCACTTGGGACTAAAACCAGTTATATTTATGAAGTAAAATGGGAACTGTGCTTAAAAATGACCATAGCTGAACCTGAGGTGACTTCACTTTTGCATAAGATTATAAAGAAAAAAAGATTTAAAATTCAAAATGCTTAAATGATGCTTAAAGAGACTCCAGGATGCAAAACCTAATAAAGAAGTTAGGGGTGTGAACACGGCTCACTGGGCACCGACACATCCAACACCAACGTGAACAGGATGTCAGGATAGTCAGGCGTCCACATACTTTTGGTTTCAGATAGTCATTCTTAATATAATGAAAATAAGATGAAATAAATAATAATAAACGTCTGAGTCATGGCTTTCTGCTGAGCTGCATTTATAATTTAAATCTTACCATCTGTAGGACGGACTGTCGGGGGGGGGGCTTGGGGGTTAGGCTGGGGGTAGAAATCAGTTTTAGTGTTGGTTTTTTGTTTAAGGGTCAAAATGTTAACACAGGATGCTGAAATTCACACGACCTGAAACGCAACTGAAGTGAAGTGCTCACTGTTCACCACTAGATGGCACTAAGGCAACACAAGATTAGCAGGCGAGGGCACAAGCACACAAGATACTCTGCGTCAGTCTAAACCCTAATAAAATAATAATAATTATAAAAAAACACCTAAATAAAGGCTCCTGTCTCTAAAATTAACACTGATGTACTGTACGCACACAGCAACTTATTTATTTATCATACAAAATAAATAAATTAGAGATCTAATCCCATATGAAGTCTTCAGCGATCGTACCGCGGGTCAGCCACGCCCCGATTGCTTGAGGTGGAACCATGCTGGGTGTCCTGGTTAAGCTTCAGGAACCTCAGTTTTCCTGATATTGCTTTGAAAAATGCCAAGCAATGTTCGGACCTGCTGTAGGGCACCGAAAAAAGACGTGGGGTCTTCATTCTGAAAAGCAGGAGTCTGATTGTCGACACCTCCACATTGTTAACGGACTGCAAGGCATTTTACAAAAGGAGGAGGAGCAGGAGCAAGAGGAGGAGGAACACGAAGTCCAAACCCACAGCATCCAATCGAATTGCTTCTGTGAATGACACACTGAGCTCTGATGGGTGAGAGGGGGGGTCAGGGTGAGGAATGATGTGAACTATGGATGAAGAGTCACTGGATTGTTGCTTGTGTTGGTCCCGTGGGGGGTGGGGGGTGCTCTAAGGGGAGCTCAGTTCAGGTCGATGGTGTTAAAGACCCACTCTGTAAACTTTTTCAGCTTGGCAGCAGAGTTCTGCGACTCCTCCTGCAGCCTCTGGTTGTCCTCCCACAGCCGCTTGATCTGAGCCTGCAGCTTCAGCTTCTCCTCTCTCTCCTGCACGGATCACACACACACACACACACACACACACACACAAACGCACAGATCAGACAACCTGCAAAACTCATCATCATCATCAGAACGAGATCAAACTGAGAGGACGTGATTGATCAAAGCCTCGTGCACGTTCCGCAAGCTATACCTTCTTTAAATCGTCCTGCAGCATCTTCACTAAGCTCTCGAGCTGGGACACCTTCCCAAATCCAACCAAGCCCTCGCTGTGGAACAGAGAACATGAACCCGTCATTATAAACCTGTGGGGTGAGGATGTCCCAGTGAGGCAGGAGGATGTGAGCAGACCTGGGAGAAAGTCTGGTGTGGGGCGGGGCCTGTAGTTCCAGCTGTTGAGGGCTTAGTGAAGTCTCACTGCGATGGCTGACATCCTGGGAACTAAACATGTACCCTCTTTGGACTGAGGAGACAGAGAGAAAGAGAGAGAGAGAGAGAGAGAGCTGTTAAATATTCCTGAAATGCTGAATCCGTTTGGAGTGCAGGGGTGTTCGTGAACATTAAAAATAAATAAATAAGAAAGGGGGGGGGGGGGGCTCACTGCCCCCCCCCCCCCCCCCCCCCCCCCCCCCCCCCCCCCCCCCCCCCCCCCCCCCCCCCCCCCCCCCCCCCCCCCCCCCCCCCCCCCCCCCCCCCCCCCCCCACCGAGTCGGACTAATAACCGCCTACACACTAGGTCCCGGGACGGTGGTGGAGTCTGACCTGCGTTTAATCTGATCTACAGGTGGAGGGTTCTAACGTTCTGACAGACAGGTTCACTGATATCTAGTGATCTTTAATTTTAAGATGAGTGACAGCTGAACTGAGTCGCGCCGTTTATGAGGCCGCACCTACGAGCTACTCACCCTGCATCTTGATGCCCAGCTTGTAAGACGGTCTGCGGAGTGGGGCGCCGCGGGTGGTGGGAGAACGCGGCAGGGTGGAGCAGCTGAAAAGCACGTCGCTGGCCAGCGCCTGCTCCAGCATCGTATCCCCCAGCGAGGGTAAACGCTGACCGCGGTATATGCTCTCATCAGAGAGAGTGCGCTGCAGAGAGCGCCGGCCGGAGCCACTCACACCGGAGCAGGACGGCTGCAGGGCCTGAGGACACGACAAGCAGACATCGGTCAACCAGGACAATAAACCTCATCTGGAGGAAGCTTCATAAAAAACAACCACCGTCCAGATCAGTGAAGCCCTTTATACTGAGATTCATTCATTCATCTTATTTACTCCTCAGTTTGATGAAGAATAAGTTATTATGTAATAATAAAAATAATAATCAGTTGAATTTATATAGTGCATTTCATAAACCCAAGTTCGCTTACAGCATTATTAATGTTTACTTTATTACCTTATCATCATGGATGATTGCAGGTGGACTGTCCAGTGTGATGAGCTTCTTCAGATCATCCTCCATGGTGGATTTTCCCAGAGGCTGAGGAGAGTGAAGGTCTCTGAGTAAGGGCCGACTCTGAGACGGTCCACTGTCCACCCCCTCCCCCTGTGGTCTCCTAAAAGAAAACATCAAAGAATTTTTATAATTAGTTAAACCACAAACTAAAATAAACGCACAAAAAAAAGGCGATGTAATGCTGCCCTTTATCCACAGGGCGGCGACATTGCACTATATTTGAGACAGTCATTTATAATGACTCATCACTGGTTTTACAATGAGTATGATATTTCGTGTTTTCACTTTTAATTATTATGGCTGAGTTTTTAAGGTAAAATAAATATTATACATTCTTTAAAGTAAATGGTTTGTGTTGTTTGTTCTTACAGGCGAGCTGCATGACGTCACGTTAGTGCTTTAACTGTGCGCCAGGGTGGACGGTCAGGTGTGAAGTCGGACAAGAGGGATTGAGTTTAAATGGACCTTCCCCAAACTGTTGAAACAGCTAATTGTTTATAGTTGTACTCACTTGCGAGTGTCTCCGAAGTCTACAGAGTTAATAGTGCTGCCAGGTTTCCTCCAGCCAATCAGGTACTTGCTGGTGGCTCCCTGACGTGGGTAGAAGGTCTTGGGTCCTGGAGAGACGGAGCTCTGAGAGGAGGATGAGGAGGGTGAGGTGGCTGAGGGCGACTCGTCTCTGGGGGAGTTATGGCTGGACCCCAGCACGGCCGGGCTGCCGGAGTGACGGGAGCTGAGAACAGAAACAGGACGGAGGATTAACATCACCACGTTCTGTTTAGCACCACTGAGACTAACCTCAGATCAAAGAGCCTTCATTAGTGAACGAAGTGAACAGAGAACGGCCCCAGAGCAGAGCCACACTCAGAACCTCTCTGCAGGTTCTGCTCAGTGAACATGACCATGTTACCGAGTCCTTATATGGAAATGAGAGCAGCTCTGAGTGGGCACGCTATAGATAGGAGGGTTGGCACGTCACGGAGTCCGCGTTTGGATGTTGGCGTCCGTGTGAGCGTGTGCGTGTTTTCACACCTCGTCTCAGCCAGCAAACTTAACATGAATTCATTAGAAAGGCCCATTTAAAACAGCATCGTTATTCAGAGTGTAATAATAATACCATCGGTGCAGATGAATTCATCTGAAGATCAAAGCGGCTCAGAGTTCTGTAATTCTCTGATCATTAGCTCAGCTCCACAGTTCAACAGTGCCGTTCTGTAGACCATCTGTTCCTCTGCAGTCTGTTTTAATAACTCTAAACTGCAGAACAATCTGAATGAGTTCAAACCTGGAGTGGGAGGTCAAGTCACTGAGGCTGTAGGAGCTGCTGTCCCGCATTAGGAGGTGTGTGGGGGGGCTGCGGGTGGTGGGCGGTTCCGCGGGAGCTATGGGAGTCTCTGCGGCGGGGGGCGACCGCTCCAGCACACGGCGTGAACTCTCCGGGGCCCCGTGCCAGGGCGAGGAGACCCTCTCACGGGGCGCCGAGGAGCCCACGGCCAGCAGGGAGCTGGCGCTGCCGTGGGGCGGCCCGTAGGAGGTGGTGTCGATGCCACTGTCGGCAGAGGAGCCCTGCAGGTACCCGCCTCCGCCCAAACCGTTGGGCTCCGAGTCGCCCACATCTCCCGGCCCACCTCCTCCCAAGTCGTACCACTTGTCGTCACTGTGCCCCCCGCTGGACGCCGTGCTGGAGAGAGTGTTGCTGCTCGAGTGAGAGTAGGGACCCTCGGACTGCAAGGAGGAAAAGATTCCAAAAATTACAGATCTGATTGAACTGGCAGGTGCACCCTCACTGTGCCACACCACATTTCCACATTTCACATTTAACATACAACACACTGTACATATGACAATTTACTTTTACTTTATTGTGTACTTTTGGTTTAATTTTATTGATTAATGCTCTTCTGTATAATTAACGTGACCAATGGTAATGCTAACAGATCACAGGACTCGGAGCCCTCACTCACCTGACTGCTCTTCTTGGGTGACAGATGAATGACCTGCTCCTGCCTCTGGATACGTGGACCACCCGAGTAAGAAGGTCCTGACTTTGAGACCGGGGCATCTAGAGAGGGACGAGAAGGCTGTGATCACACCCCAGCACCTCTGAATCAGCTCGTTCAATATGAACCACAGACTCGTCGTGGAACAGGAGCACTGATGATGCAGCAGAACCAGAACTGCCACGGTCACCACGGTCACCCCGAAACAAACCCGAACAGCCTCACAGAACACATTTTACATTTACTAAATGATTTCAACGCCAGAATATTACACTGCTTTGTAGATTTAATCTCTTTAAAAACAGAGAGCAGGTTAAGTTTAAAAGCTTTTTGGACTAATCTTTCATTGTGGGTGGATATTAGAATCTAATCAATCGATCACTCAGTATTATAATGCCTTATTCATGTTGCTATGAAGCTTCAAAATCAGTTCAGATGGAAATGCACAGGTTCAATTGTTCAATATATTTATTATTAGAAGTCCTCCTGCTGTGACGGCCTCCAAAAAGAAGAGCATCCACACTAAATAATACTGAATAACACACACACACACAAACACACACTAAACCTGTGGCTGTGTTATGGCGCGCTCATTTACCATTTTGATGAGCAATTTAACCTGTACACAGAAATTAAAATACATTCAGATTAAATGAGCTTTATAAAAATTTAATTATTCTAATGACCTTTAAATAAAACACAGAGGGGAGAGTACCAAACACCCGGCTTCTAAAACCCAAGGTCATGTAGTGAGCCAAGTATTTATGAAAGATGCTATTAATGTTCTATCCTGTTTATTTCCCCAGAGTCTGCCACCTCTCTCTCTCTCTCTCTCTCTCTCTCTCTCGCTCATTGTTAATCATCAAGATGCAAAAAAGCTAAAGAGTGAACATCTGACAGGTGACGGGGGAAATCACAGCGTTGGCTCTGATGCAGGGCTGATGCGGTGGTGCTCGCGCCGCTGTAACGTTATTAACACGTATAGAAAACTGCGACGCCAAAGCAGGACACAACAGCGGGGGATGGAGGGAGACTTTAGAGAAACACTCCAGCATCATTATGCAAAGCAATATTATCACCATAACAGCCACCCACGCGCAGAAACGGCGAGGAGCCGCCGCTGCACCTCTTATTACAAACTATGTCTTTATTTAATCAAGTCACCGAGAAAGAAGTGAGCTTTTTACATGCCATGACTGAGCATCAGTGTGAACGACTCCACTGTCTTAATGCTGACGTCTGAATTAAACTGGAAAAGAGAGTCCTGCTGCATGTGCACGCCTTTCACCTTTAAACACCTTTAAACACCTTTCAAACTGTTCAGAGATCAAAGGAGAGTTTAACACTTTGATCACACGGTGTTTCAATAAGCCCTGAAGGGGGAGGAGCTACATCAACTCCATTCAAGTCACTGTTGGATGAAGTCAATGTTATGGCTACATCTTCAAGCTCTCCAGCCAAACCTGCTCTGTGCTGCCCCCTGCTGCATACATCATCTCCAGAACCAAACTGCAGCGATTTAATTAGAACATCAGCTGTTTGAAACAACATGTTCAGATTGCTGCATCAGCAACTCTATTAATTCCATTAATTTATTACCAAACACACAACCTGGAATCATGGGAAATTTTCACTGTGAACATGAAGGGCGCCCACTTCCTGTATGCATCTGCACGCTGACATGGGATTTCCTTCAGCAATGAAAAGCATGTCCTTCCCATTCTGAACACACTTTCCTTCCTGCTGTTTTTCTGCAGGGTCGGAGAAACGAAACACAACAACCAGATGTAACTAACAAACAGAAAGAGAGACAAAGAGAGAGATACACAGAGAGAGACACACCTGAACCCCTGGGTTATATTAAAGCCTGTGAAGAAGCTGCAGTCTGGTTTCAGGGAAGCAAACCCTAAACAGCATTATTCAGACAAGGCTGGCGATGATAAAATGAGGGAGCTTGTTCAGTGACCTCTCCTGACCTGAACACATCCACAATCATCAGAGCAGAGCATAATTCTAGGCTGTGGAAATCCATCCAGTGCACGGGGCACGCTGTCTGCCGGCATGTCTTTTGTGTGGGCCGCAGCCTGTTATTAGTCGGCAGCATTGAAAGAGAGCGAGCGGAGCATCTAAAGACGCACAGAGAGGTCACAGCAAGAACACAGGTAGGCGACTGGACCACAGAAAACACCCACAAACGTATATAGAGATGCTCCATGAGAAAGACAGCTGGAATCCCAAAGTTTACATGCAAGAAGTAAACGACTCCCGTCCAGATGGGACATGAGTAAGAGACAAAAATAAAGACGGGACAAAAGAGAAAAACAAATTAAAAATTATTATCCCTGTCGTAGAAATACGGCTGTGCAGAGTAAACAAGACTTTATACCCTGACACACACACACACACAAACACTAAAGTATCACCTACAGAACATCTCATTCTAAACTGGTTCCCCTTAACGTCTGTTTAAGCTTCAGCTCTTCTGTGAAGGCTTCAGTTGTGAGTCTGTTGTGAGTCTGTCAGGTTGGATACTAATGGAGGGTGTTGATCTGGCTCTAGTTCTTCCTGAGGGTGTTGGATGGGGTCAGGGTTGGGCTCTTTAAGGGTCAAGTTCAGTAGAATAAAATGATAAACTCATGTATATAAATGGTACCATGTTCCACAGTCCTGACCCGCAGATGCTGTGATCACACTCATACATCTCTGCAGTTTGAGGGGCGTGGTCTCATCTGTCCCGCGCGGTTTATATTAAAACACTGACTGCATGCAAACACATTTAAACGCCTTCAACTTGGGAACAAAACCCCATTAAACACAGAGCACATCAGCGGGGCAGCTCCACCGATCCGGCCACAGCCTCTGAGGGTCCAACCCTGACGGAGTTAAAGAGAACATCAGATAGCATCAGGTCTCAGATCAGTGAGTCTGCTAAACGAAGCAGCACAGATACACAGAGAGAGGCTCTGATAGGGATCTGGAGCGGGTGTTTCACATGAATGTTTGTGGTTGAAGGAGTGAGTGAGAATGAATGGGGTGAGTGGAGTGACCGGGTGCATCCACCTGCATCATTAAACTCAGAGCAGGAGAGAGAGAGGAGCATCTGAATGATCCGATCAGTCCAATCACATTCACATCCACAGAGGAACCTGATCTCAGGGATGTGGACTGTGGCATGTGTGTTGGCACCAGATGATCTGTTTTCAGTATGTCCATAACTGCTGATATACCAGGAGACACACATGTGATCACATATGAGCTCGGCACCACACCCCTCGGCTCACCTGTGGGCCGTTCTGAATCCTCCACCCGGGGCCAGTTGGGTGTAGACTTCCCACTTCCTTCACCCATCACCTGCCTCTCTGCCGGGAGGGGGGAGTGTCTGTTGGGCGCGAACCTAAAAGTTGACATTAGAGCTGATACAGCAGAACATTAAGACAACCTCGTCCGAGTCGATCTTGCTCTGAACGACTGTGATGTCAGAGCAGCGTCTCCTCACCCCTCAGGCATGGACTTCTGCCTCCAGTGCGCAGAGCCACCCGAACCCGTGTCACTGGAGCACGAGAGGTTGCTGGGGGAGCTGCGAGTGTGAGAGGATCGACCCATCGCCATGGAGGAGGACAGGGTGTAGTTCTCCGAGCCGGGGGACATCCTGAGAGAGGACGATGACACAGACATGAGGACATGTCGGGCTGTAACGGGAACGCGGACGCTTATCAGGGTGTACAGACCGCTTGGACTCGAGAGGCCGTCCGTCGCTGGAGACGCTGCGCGGGATGGCGGTGGCTCTCTCGGGCCTCTCGGCGGACAGGGTCTTGCCCATGCTGGCCCCCAGGCTGACGGCGCGGTTGGGCGTGCCCGTGTGGCTCTGAGGTGAGGCGGACAGGGACTGCTGGGGGCTGGAGGACGTCCGCTGCCACTTGTTGTTGTTGGTGCGGAACGGGAACTTGTACTCGTACGAGCCGCTGTCGTTGCTTCCTTTATAGTCCGAAACCGGCATGCGCAACATCTCAGAGCACCCCCTAAACACGGCAGGGACCACAACCAGACGTGACTCACTGGGATAGGCTCCAGCACCCTGTGATGCCTACAATTAGGATAACGAGCTCTGTATACCTGCGGGGGGTGGAGTCCTCGTGCGGGGGTATGATCACTACCTTCACCGTGACCGAGGTGCGCAGTAAATCTATCATCTGCTCGTGGGAGAGCGTCGCCACGGCAACCTTGCAGATTTCCACCAATCGGCTGCCTTGACGAAGCCCGGCCTGCCAGGCGTACCCGTAGGGCTCCACCTCCGCCACGATGCCCTCGTAGTTGACGTGGAAGCCCAGCTGGCCCAGGCCGTTCCGCCGCAGGGTCATCTCAGAGGTCTCGCAGCCTTTAGTTAGAACCTGAGGAACCAGATCAGAGACACATCAGCCGTCAGGTTTCATATGAGACAAAGACATGTCATCGACTTTTACAAACTTTACATGGTTTCAGTGAGTGTGTGTGTGTTAGAAGAGTTCAGCCCTGGACTCAAGGATGGAGAGAAGTTACTATGGAAACAGCTCTCACACTTGCAGAATGACATCACGGGCAGGTGGCCAAAACAAAAGTACATTCCCGCCTCCGCACAGATCTAGCTTTACACATCACGTCGTCTTTAATCTTAACGAGAGACTCTAATGATGGATTCCTACAACAAACCCAAACATCGGTGTGTGAGCTCACCTCCAGCCGTCTGATGACCTCCCTGAAGTCCTCTGTGTTGTTGTTGACTGAACGTAGCGAGATGTTTTCTCCACGCTCGTAGAAGACCTTCATGGAGGCGGGGCTTCCCAGACTCCAGCCGATGACATCGCGGACGGCGCAGTTAAACACCACGGCCTTGGCCTCAGGGTCCACGAGGATCAGGAAGTCGTTGGAGATGGCAAGCAGGGCCTCCAGCTCCCCTCCCGCCCCGTGGTCTTCGGTGTACACGGCCCAGGTGATGGCGCCGGGGCTGCGCAGCTCGGCTCCCGAGTACGGCCGGCTCTTCTCCTTCCGCTTGTGGGCCAGCGAGATGAAGGGGAACTTGCCCGAGGGGTCGATGGGGGTGCTGGTGACATGACGCTCGGCCAGGTCCCTCAGGTACTCGTGGCGGGTGCGAGTGGCCATGGCGCGGAACTTGTCCGACTTGTGAGCGGCGTTCTCCGCGTTAATGAGCTTGGTGAGAAGGAAGTCCCGGAACACCGAAGACTTGGGAAACTTCAGGTCTTCAGGGATGGGCGGGCCGAAGGCCGGGACGTCCCGGGAGCGCGTGACTGCCACACTGCATTCAAAAGAAAAAGACAAAAGAGTTGAACAGACTCCAGTTTGTACAGAACAGTTCTACTGATTGGTTCTGGAGTCAAACCTCGAAAAACTATCTATTATAATGGAGTTAACGTTAGCCGGGTCAGTGGGAGTGAAGCTTGCACCGTCCTGGTACCGTCCACCGAAACACTTTTGCTTTTTATATTCATTCTTTGAAAAACCTCCCACTTTAGGACCCCCCCCCCCCTCACTCTCCCTTCAATAAGCCCCTGGAATGGACATCAGAAGCTTCCTGTTCTGTCTGGTATGTGTGGAACTCGAGGGGTTGGCCAGGCCGCGCTGTAACGAGGTCTGCCTCAGTTAAATCTCCTCACTCTCACGTTGATAAGAGGCAGAACGAGGAGAAGGAGGCGCAGCACCGATGACACGCAGGATCCATACAGACCGAGGGAGATCTGCATTTCAGTGGTTTCGGGTTCGTTAACGTAAACTACATTTATGGAGCATCATCAGAGACGGCCGGCGAGCGACGCTCTGGGTGTTTAGTCGTTGAGAATGACAATCACCACTCGTTTTTCTAAAAGGTCACGAAAAGCGAGAGCACATTCCACACAAAAACCCTCCACTCCACTCCACTCCCCCCACCCCCCCCTCCCCACAGTCGCAGGAGGTAACGGAAAGGCCACTGACTCACTGTGAACAGGCTGCTCTATTGTTCCTGCGTGACCCCTATAGCCTGAGCAATGAGGCACACGGCATTACATATCAGCACTATAAATACACAGCGTGTGGGCAGCTACAGCAGCGCCGCGGTCCGAGGCAGACGGCCAGCAGGTACGGAACAAAAGCAAAGGTGCCATCACGGAGAAAAAGTTTAACAGCACACACCTGAACAAGAACAGAACTAGCACGAGGTCAAACACCAGCACTCTAATAATCTGCTTAGAATAATATAATAATAATAATAATAATAATAACAATAATAGTAATAATAATAATAATGTGTATGATTACAGTACAACCACAATGACATTAGGACCTCTGTAACTGATTTGGCACGGTTGTTGGCATCAGACTGACTGCTACCTGTAGATTTTTGAGGGACATCAGATTTAAACCCAAAACAAAGAGCCTCTGATCTGTAAAGGTGAAGGTACTTTGTGTTTGTTTAGTGTTAAATTTAAAGCAGCAGGTTGTAAAGTGGATCAGGTGTCTCATAAACACCTCACACTCATTCACCCGCACAATCAACCACCCCATGAACCTGTCCATCAACAGGGTAGAGTAACAACAGAGCCAGAAAGCAGGTAAAGAAGAGAAGCCCCACAGGTCACATGACCCTCACCTGTAGCAGGTGTTGTCAGAGCAGGGGTTGTGCACCTGCACCACCACAAACACATGTTGGAAGTGGGAGCGGATGTTCTTGGGGCTGAAGGATTTGGCTCCGGGCTCCTGGAACACGATGGTGACGATGTCGTTGCCGATGTGGCGTTTTCTCAGCAGCTGATGGTGAAGAGACAGAGTTAACTCGGAGTGAAGGTATCTGCGGCGAGGCCGAACACGGGAAGCTCCTCACCTGCTGCTTGTTGTTGGGCGTGTAGGGCAGCATGGTGGACACATGGAACATGATTTCGTAGTCTTTATAAGTGGTGTATAAGGAATGAGTGCCAGTGGAATCCGCTGCGAGATAAAGATGAAGCATCAGCAATGAAAAATATAATATTTAACATCGTTATAACCATTACAGAATAAAATATAAAGAATAAAGTCCAGACCTACAGCCTCACAACTTCATCAGTGGAGCAGGTTCTAATTCAGCGGTACAGAATCCTAAAAGTCTACATAACGAACCTCACGAACACCTCATGGTTGAACTAGAACTGATATTGTGTAGCAACAACAGCAGATATGTTCTTGTAGTATGAGGTTAAAAACTACATTTCCTGTAGTCCTTTGGATAGTGAGCTGGGTCACCCGGGTGAGGAGTGTATGTCTGTAAGGGCCGGGAGAGGCTCAGTTAGACTGACAGACCAAAGACAAAAAGCATATCTGATAAAATGCTTTAGAACATCCATCATAATCTCCTAAGGATCATTGTTCTTTTTAAGAGTGTGATCGGTCACCGTGGAAAAAATGAAAAGCTAGTAACCGTGATCCCATAATGAGGAGAACATGTTAGACCACATAAGGAACTACAGCTGGTTCCACTGACATCCAGCACAATGAGAAACCCAGGCAGCACAGAGGGAGCGAGTGGAACGGACGGCACGGCGAGGCGGAGCGATGATGAATTCTATATTTCTTTATTAAATGCAGGTCTGATTCACATACAGTTACTGGTCATCAGTTGTCCTTGTGCAGTCCTGCTGCTGTATTATGTATTTATATATTTGGGAGCCTATGAGCCTTTGCATTTCCTCACAGTGCAGCTGATTTAAGCATAACAGTGTTATCCTTACAGAGAGGAGTGCATTATGGGATGGGTCATGTCTTTATTCCACGGACGTCTGTAATTTCAGAACGTCCTCATACTGCATCTCTGCACGTTTTGTGGAGGTTTCCACAGACGGAGGGTTCTGTTAGAAACAGTCCACAGGTTTTAAACATTTAGAGAACTGGGTTCAGATTTAGGAGGTTTACAGCACCACATCTGATCCCGGCTCAGGATCCAAAGCCACGCCCGTTTGTTCCTAAACTCTCAGATTTCTACTCTTTCTTGTGTGAACGAAGCAGAAAGCAGCATCTGCTGAGTTTAAAACGCTGAATAACATAAGAGATAAATATTTAACCAGGTCGTGAGAGCGTGGGGGGGGGGGGGGTTTGAGGTTATGCAGCAGGTCTGTAATTCCAAAGCCTTTCATGGATCTCGCGTATCAAAACGATCGGATTTCAACGAAAACACGTCCCGACAGGAGAAGCACGGCTTCCTGGAGTTTCCTGTTGAACCTGAAAGACGTTAGAACAGACCACAAAGACGCAGAACATCTGATCTGATCTGAATGAGTTCCAGTGAAGTGCAACGTTGGAGCATGCTGGAACATTTTAATGATGACATCCATCTGCTCTGATGAACTGATCTGGAGTCAGAACTCCACCCAGCAGCTCATCCACTGCTTACAATAAGTGTGGGGGTTGGAGTTCCGATGCAGATTATGTCTGTATACCTGTAGTGTACGCTGAACTGGATTTGCATGAATTGGGATGCAGATTAAAGCTGCTGTACATAGTAACAGTACTAAATCATACTGCTTTCATCCTGATACTCAGGTAATAAGCGCATGGTACCGCGGTCAGGTGACTCACTCTTGGTGTCCAGCTGTGCGCGGTATTTGGAGAAGCCTTTGAGACGGACGCGTTCTCCGAGAAGCTGTAGGAACTCCTCGAGTGCCGGCCCCGCTGCCTCGTTATTGTACATCTCCTCCTCACTGCTCTGACCGGAGAGACAGTACATCACCCCCACCTTCAACTGGAAACTCAGCTGTGAGGAGAAACAGAACGCGGCTGTAGAACCCACCATCATCACCCTCACGCCCATCTTCATCTTCCATCACATACCCCCTGCTCATCCAGCTTCATCAGCTGCTCCGTCACTTTGGGGGTGTTGAGTGCCAGCCGCAGGCAGTGAGCGTTCAGCTCGGGTACCAGGTATTCCAGCACCTCCTTCAGGGGGAGGCCTCGAGCCAGGCCGTGCTTAGAGGTCGAGGGGACAGCATCCTCCAAAATGGATCCCCGCAGCGTCATCAGCTGTTAGAGATAAAAAAAAAGGGTGGATATTTAAAACATCCTGATCCGGGAGTTCTGGTTCCTCTGAGATCACCATCAGGACCCTGTAACCAACATGTTTATCATAGTAAACCATGTTGATGCTTCAACATCGATCTCCACCTCGGTTCTCCACCCAAAACAACCACTCAAGTGACAGGAAGCTGTCTCCATTAGAACAGCTCCACCTCCTCCATCCTACCTGCATGTTTGGAACAGCAGTGAGAGAAGACTTTAAGATCAAAGACATTAAGTCTCCTCAAAGTGTCTGAATCTGAAGCAGGTTCTATAAATAAACTCAGGGTTCCATCATCGAGCATCTTCTCTGATTCTGAGAACCCGGTCCGCTGAGAGCAGCTGTCTGGGACGGCGATCAGGGCGCAGTGCGGAGGTGATGGGCGCGCCGGCGGCTCTCAGAGTGTTATATAAGAGCGTGGTGGGCGTCGGAGCTGGATCTCAGCAACGGGCCGAGTAAACACTCTACACACTCGAGAACAGAGGGAGGAACCTGCGGCGTGAACGTCTCACCTCGCTGGTTCTGAAGATCACTCTGTAGTTGTATTGTGGACCGTGCTCTTTGTGGTCTTCCAGCTTCTCACGACGGAGACTTACCGCCACGGGACCCAGCGTTTCATCCACACCCAGGTAGTTCCAGTGTTCTACAGAACCAGACAGAGTTCCAACACGGTTAGTGCTAATGTGTGGGTGTCCCAATACTTTTGGGTCCATAGTGTATTAGCTCACAGGACCGACTCACCTCTTAAATAAAAGTACTTTCTGTAGTAATAAGCTCCCAGGTCCACGTGTTCCAGAATGTTGCTCTTGCCCCGCTCATGGTGGACGCTCTTTCCATCCTTGGGCGCCTCCAGCACGGCGACCCCAGCGTTACTGAAGTGCGTGTCGGGTGCCGACTCGCGGGATCCGTCCTCGTCCCTGGAGGAGTTGGAGGACCCGCTGCCAATGCTGCCCTGCTTCAGAGGCGTGATGTTCCGCTCTCCCTCACCACCGATTTCGTTCCGGAAGCAGGGGCAGCTAAGGACCAGATCGTTGCTTTTGTCATCGCCGGAGTCCAGGGCCGGACCGTCCTTGGCGTTGAGCTCCTCTTGGCTGCCGCAGGGAGATCCATAGGCCCCACTTTGGGTGGACGAGAGGGAGGAGGATGTGGAAGCAGAGGCGGCGGCGGCGGCCGAAGCGCCGGTGGTGGTGTTCTTCCTCTTGACGGCGCTCTGCCGGCTCTGCACAGCCTCGTTAAGGTCAAACAGGATGCTCTGGACATCGAAGTGGGCGAAGCCTTTCTGACAGACCCAAGGCTTCGGAGGAGGACCCGCATCTTCAGACTTCCCGTCCTCGGCGTCGGAACCGGCGCGAGAGGAGTCGCCCTCGGCCTTCACGCTGCGCAGCTTGCGGAATATGGACTCGCCGCCGGTCTCGGACTTGGAGCGCCGTTTCAGGTGCTTCTCCCGTTCCTTGAGGCGACTGGCCGGACTTCCCCGAGGGACTCCCAGGGGCCCGTCCGGCAGGTCGAGAGCGGTCTGCTTGTGTGCCACCGTCAGCAGCTCGCTCAGCTTCTCGGGGGCGGGACTGCGCTGGTCGGGGTCGTCGGTGGTGTAGGCCTTCAGCATGTCAAAGAAGCTCTCTCCGGAGACGCCGTGCTTGTCGATGGACGAGGTGCTGCCGTACTCCCGGTGCATCGGCGTCCAGCCAGAGAAGGACCAGCCCTCGTTGCCGTCCCCGTCGAGTTCGCTTATGGTGATGTCGCTGTTGCTGCGCTGCCGAATGCGCCGCATGCCCTTGCGCGGTGAGCCGAGGTACCCGTCCGGGGAAAGGAAGCGGTTGTCCTTGCCTTTGCTCTGGATCTTGTTTTTTAGCGTGTTCTGGATGTTGCGCAGCATGGACGAGTCCTGGGGACTGATCAGGTGACCCAGTTTGGCGGAAAGGTTGCTCTGCGCACTTCCAGTTGTTGACGGTGAATCGGTTTCCACGGTGATGTGCCACATGCTGCCACTACCTCCACTTCCACTTCCTCCTCCACTTCCACTACCACTACTGCTTCCACTTCCACCCCCACTACTACTCCCTCCACCCACTCCACCAGCACCACCACCACCACCACCCCCATCTTTCCTCGGTGGCCAGTCAGCAACACGTGCCCGAACTCCCATCTTGGGGACTCCGGGCGTTCCTCCAGACAGGTGGGTGCTCTCGCTGCGTGGTGGTGGCGCACCACCATTGGGCAGGCGTAGACGGCGGGTGTAGAACTCATCTGAGGCAGGCACAGAGCCCCCCACTGAGCGCTCGGTCTGAGAACGCTTCAGGCTGGTCATGACGTGGTCCTGCGGCGGCGCTCAACACTGCAGCATGTCTGCTGGGAACGTAGAACAACCGACTCCGGTGACCATGTGCTACCACTTAATCAACGTGCTAGGAAACAGCAGGACGGGTCGATCGGTGTCACGTTATCAGGTTCTAGTAGAAAGCAAGCCGCATGGTGACGGAGGAACGTTTCAAATCCTTCATTCCTTTGGAACCGGAGTTCTAGAGGAGAATGAAACAGAGACGACATTGAGACCTTTAACAATCAGTGACCACATTAATAATCAAAGAAACAAAATACGCTTAGTTCGTTTAAAACACTCGCTGCGTAATTACATTGTAAGCAGACAGCAGTCTGTTGCAACCAGCATACAAATACACGAACCCACATTCAGAGCATTGACAACAAACATGTTCTGTTAATTCATGACATCATTTTTCACTGCTTTGGTAAAAGAAAAGAGAAATCAATCAGCCACAAACATCAGAGGATTTGTGGATGTTGAAGGTTGGTGTAAACCCCTGGTGGATGGTGTTGGACTACAGTACAGCTGGAGTTTCACTTATCCTAAATGATCCATTCAGCAGAAGGTCTGAAATGTCAGTTTCCTTAGTTGCCTGGCAACTATCAGGGAAAAAGTGTGAAAGAGAGAGAGAGTGAGCACAGAAGAGGGAGTGAGTGTGTGTGTGTGTGTGACAGAGCCTGAGTGAGCCCGGCCCTGGTCGACCTGCAGATCAGCAGAAGCTCATTTAAAGCCGATTGTAAATGATAATAAAAAGCTCTGTGATGAATGTAAAGCAGGCAGGCGCAGACGGAGCGCAGGTCACCGAGAGGTTAATAGATTACGCAACCTCCTGCGCAGCCATGTGAACGCTGACATCATTAACCAAAACATAACTGAGTGTGGTGTCATCGCCATGACGACGCTAACCGCACTGTTCTGTAGTAAAGTTGAATCATGTCTGCATCTGAGGAAGTGGACGTGAAGGTGATGAGGTCATAGCTCTGTCAGATGGTCTCCGACCTGCAGACGGGAGAGGTGCAGGGAGACGTCACATACACAAACACACCTTATGCAAATAGAGAACACACACACACACACACACATTCCTGTTTGTAATGCAGGTGAGGTCAGGGGGACGTTGATTGGTGGAGATGAGCAGACGGTCATTGTATAACGTGCAGGTCGGACTGCAGGTGTCTCAGTGTGAAGCGGCGCTGCGGTCACGGCTGCCACATCACACCAGACTGACTGACGGGGCTCCACGGTCCAATCACACGGGACGAGCGGTGGGTCTAAAGAACCGGGCGGAGCTCCCCGTATAGGAGCAAGTGGATTTCATTCAGTTATATTCATGGTTTATTACAGAAGTCAGTAATCAGTGAGGTATCTATTTAAATATGCGCAGCTGATCCACTGACCCAGTTTAGAGCTCACAGAAACACACACAGGAATTAAACCTCCCTTTAGAGAAGACGGAACATGAACCCCAACCCAAATCAGCATCCATCTCCACAGCTCTGAACAGATTACTGCACTCTTCATACCATATCATGTGTGCGCGCGCGTGCGTGTCGGGCTCATTATGGATTCATAGCAGACGTACATTAATATAAACATTCATTATCTTCCGCTTTATCCTATATTAGGGTCGCGGGGGGTTCCCCATGCCCACCCAGAGGAGAATGCGTTTCGGGCGCTGGGCAGTTACACCCAGGACAGGGCGCCAATCTATCACTGGGCACACACTCACTCACACATACACACTCTATATGGGGCAATTTGAAGAACTCAATTGACTTGATCCATGTTTTTGGACTGTGGAAGGAAACCGGAGAACCCAGAGGAAACATACGCGGACACAGGGAGAATATGAAAACTCCACCCAGATGGGGATTCAAACCGGGAATCCCTAGTGCTGAGAGGAGAACATGCTAAACCACTAAGCCACCGTGCCGCCAAATATAAACATAATTCCATATTTCATATTAAGATACCATGCTGCACCTTCTGGATCAATTTACATCCCAACAACTGAAACTCTATCTGTATAGAGCAGGCTTAGACACCGTCTGCATATTAAGATTTCAACATTCGGGTATAAAGAGGCGACAGAACAGTGTCCCGTTCCATCAGCGAACAAAAGAAAGGGATGTGTCAGCAGAACCCAGAGTGACTGTAGGAGCTCTAAATGTGTGGGGAGTCTAATAAAAGTATCTGCAGGTTAGGACGGTTTGTATGAAGAATAGAGCCGTGGACGGGCAGAGCCGAGCTCATCGTCTGTGATGTCTTTATGAAAAACCTGAGGGATTTGACGGCGAGGCGCCGCGCTGCTCGGTGAACAATGCACTTAATTGCATCTTCTCAAGCAAAAAGGATGAGCGCAGCCTGATAACCAGCAGCCTGATAACCAGCAGCCTTCCCTAATAATCACTAACCAAATCTGTGAAATTACTTTCCCCTCGTTCTGAAGTCCTGCTGAACATCACTGCTCAAACTGTACCGTTGGAAAATGTTTAGCTGAAACGTGGCCATGATGTGAGAGAGTACAACTACACACCTTAATCACAATCACACTGAGGGTTTAGAGGTTATAAAAATATACATACAGCTTACATTATTTACATTCAGGACATTTAAACCTGGAAATACCACACCTGGAAGGTCCGACCTACAGAAGAGAAACTGACCCTCGCTCCACCTCAGCGGTCTGACTCAAAACACTGATGAAATGAACTGTGCAGCAGCCAAAATAATAACTGTGGTACCCCCTGATGGGGGAGAGAACCTTATACCTCATTTGGTCTGCACACCTGCAGCGGGAGGTTTTGCCTCAGGGGGGCGTCACAGTGGATGAGGTTGTAGTGTTTGGCTCAGGTGCAGTTTTAATCACACAAATGATTCAGATGCAGAGAGTGACTCACAGTGAAGAGTGTCAGACTCACGGAATGGCCACCGTTAAAGGTGAGAAGGGAGAAGCCGTCTGCACTGATGTGCTGTGGGGGCAGAGGGATACGCTACAGTAAAGTTAAATAAAAACACGGTTATTAGATTTCGGCTGAAGATGGCGCAGCATCCCTTCAGGACAACACAGCAAGATGACAGAAAGAGAATCAGGTTATAAAGTTTAATCTTTATAAAAACCCGTTTGTATGGTTCTACTGAAGGTTAACGTTATATAAACTCCACTACAACTTCATTAGGTCCACCTGCTCATCGGGCAGACGTGACGTTCAAACCAAGCATCAAAATGAGGGAGAGAAGGATGGTGTGGTTGTTGGTGCCAGACCTGACCATCTGTATGGAGTTGATTAGATGTCCATATACTTTTGGAAACATTAAGTAAGGAGTATCTGATGCGCAGATCCATAGGTTCATGTGGTACAGATTCAGCTGCAATCAGAGGAATGTGTTGTGATTTTTGAGGGGAACCATATTTACCCCACTGAGGAGAACAAACGGGCAGACGGTGGTTAATGTGGTCCACCGATCACAAACACATTTTCTGTGACTTTGTGCTCTTTAGTTCTCTCTCTTCCGCCCACTCCCGCTCGCTCATTGCTCGCTCCGTCTCCGTCTCTGCCTCTCATGACGTGTAGCCCCGCAGGGTAAAGGAGGCAAACGACACGCTGATGCAAACGCAGCTCAGCGGGGCAAACTAACCGATGTGCTTAAGTGTGAGACGAGCTTAACCTCTGGATCACTTTAAAAAGCCGCCGCAAAACGGCCGAACCAAACGTGCTTAAGCCCACGATGCAAATAAAAACACCTCACAGGTTCATTAACATAATGTAAAAATCTTTCTAATTAGTGTAGCGAGGGGTGTTAGAGCCTCAACCCCAAACAAAGCACCAGGTTATCTCAGGTCAGACAGACATCCACATGTGAGCACGTTCCCCAGAACAGCAGTGAGAACGTTATAGGGGCTGCCAGGGAGAACATACCAAATTCATACAGAAAGGCCCTTCGGATGCTGTACTTAAAAATGAAACTGAGGTTTTGTGAGATCAGACATCTTAGACATGTGATGGGAGGTTTTGTTTGTAAAATGGGCCTTCCCTAAACTGTTCCTACAAGGTCAAAAGCAAACAATTTCCCAATCACAGGACATTGCTGTGAGGCCGGGGTTATGGACCCGTTCAGTACAGTTTAATAATCTGAGCAGTGTGAGTGTGCTGGTGCTGCTACGATCAGATCAAAAGCGTTTCATCCAGATTAAAAGTTTTTTGATCTAAACACAATTTCAACCTAAAAATGATAGCAGCTACATTTTAATAGCAGATATGGAATGAACCAATGGAGAAGCTCAATCGTGGATCCCGTTTAGTACTATTCCACTGACTCTGTGTGTGCTCAGGGACCCGGCCCACGGTTTCACTAATGACGACCTGAACACTACGGAACCCCATCTTTAGAGTCTGATAATTTATTCATTCATTCATTATCTTCCGCTTTATCCTCTATTAGGGTCACGGTGGGGTTCCCCATGCCCATCCAGGGGAGAACGTCTCGGCGCTGGGCAGATACACCCAGGACAGGGCGCCAATCCATCGCTGGGCACACACTCACTCACACAGACACACTCTATATGGGGCAGTTTTGAGAATTCAATTGACTTGATCCATGTTTTTGGACTGTGGGAGGAAACCGGAGAACCCGGAGGAAACCCACGCAGACACAGGGAGAACATGGAAACTCTACCCAGATGGGGATTCGAACCGGGAATCCCTAGCGCTGAGAGGAGAACGTGCCAACCACTAAACCACCATGCCGCCGAGTCTGATAATGTGGAATAAAAAATACAGAGCTGAAACACTCACAACAGGCGTGTGTAAGAAGGGTTAACATCCTGATTGCTTCAGTGTGTGGGTTTACACAGTGAAGCTCCGCCCCTTTTCTAATTATTACATCAGACAAACACAACACACACCTGCCACGTTCAGATTAGTGGATCTTATCTTTACGTCCTCATGTTTCAGTTTGTAAAGATGTGAATCTCTCTCATCACTGCTCTCTCTCTCTCGTCACTGCTCTCTCTCTCTCTCTCGCTCATCACTGCTCTCTCTCTCTCTCGTCACTGCTCTCTCTCTCTCTCTCGCTNTCACTGCTCTCTCTCTCTCGCTCATCACTGCTCTCTCTCTCTCGCTCATCACTGCTCTCTCTCTCTCGCTCATCACTGCTCTCTCTCTCTCGCTCATCACTGCTCTCTCTCTCTCGCTCATCACTGCTCTCTCTCTCTCGCTCATCACTGCTCTCTCTCTCGCTCATCACATAGTGGTGAAAAGGAGGCAGGTGCTAAAGTCAGCAGCGGATGGATCACTGCAGTCCGTCTGTTGATCCACCACATTCAGCGCTGCAGAACATGAAATTCATCAGGAGATGGAAGAAGTCTCACTTCACTGTAACACCAATCCACCAAGAGCCCATAGCAACACAGTCACAGGGACGGTGGGAGGAAAGGACCAAAATAGCTGAGAAATCAAGTGAGAAAAAGAAGGGTGGGGAGAGAGAGAGAGAGAGAGAAAGAGAGAGAGAGAGAGAAAGAGAGAGAGAAAGAGAGAGAGAAAGAGAGTATGGGAGAGAGAGAGAGAGAGAGAGAGAGAGAGCGCTCTGTAGTGCAATTAACAGAACAGCCTGTCAAACAGCGCGCTGTGTAATTGTAGCCTTTCAAAGGAACACCGGTGGAACCGGAGGAGAGTGAAGTGAGGTTCCACGCCAGCTGCCTTTTTATAAACAACAGGGATCAAGCTCTTCATGGTGGGAGCTGATTACACTAAAAATCAGACTGTGCTTCCTCCATGGCTACCTGTGCATGGAGCAGTGGACCCGTTGCGGCGGCCCCGCGCCGGCAGACTGGCAGAGTGTAATTCTGGTGCGTGGCTGACGGATTTCTGGAGGTGTTCCGTAGGCCGGAGGGAAAGGCTGCATTTAATGATCTGCATGTGAACAGGGCTGTGAATAGGGCCTTCATTGTGCTGCAGGAGTTCGGTGGAGGTAGAAGGTAGCGCAGTGAGTCATTACATCCAAAAATGGCCTTGTACGGAGCCGTAAACACCTGCGCTCCGCTGCCGAACACCACCACCACGCATCCACCCTGCGGCATCTCCGACTGGAGCGGTCCGTTCCCCTGGGTCAGATGTGACTGATAGATATTTGTGTCATGACGGAGAGCACAGGAGAGGAAGTGAAACACAGCAGCAATCACACGGAGTGCTTATGGCACCAGATTTATCTCTCTCGCTCGCTCTCTCTCTCTCATATTAAGGAATGTGTAATGGAGCACACTAACCCCTCAGTAATATCCCAGTCCTCTGAAACACATCACACCCACTCTGCAGCCGCGTTGCTGCTCGCCTCAGATTTAAAGCGATGTGCCGACAAATAACGGATGCTTATTTCATTTTATACAAAGCCGCTGAACATCTGGAGTTAATAAGCAGCGTGGTCACATCTGCTTTCCAGAGACGTGGGAGTTATTACATGCAAATCCTGATCTGTGATTTTAACGTCCTTTATTAGCCAATTAAATATCAAAGATTTGCTATTTTCCGCTAATTGATATTTACACACTTGTATATCACTTCATCAGCAGGTCATTAATCTGATTTATTGGCCCTAATACAGATGAAGTACAATACAGTTAACTGATTAGGTTAATTAGAGATGAACCGAAGTCAGTCGTTATTGAATTAAGTTGTGGGAACAAGACAACGTTCACCTCTGCAGAACTTAATGAGCCGTGGAGATCAGAACAAACGAATTTAAGAGGAATTAATTACTGGGAGAGGGAACGCTGTGACTACGTGGTCAGCACGTTCTCCTCTCAACGCTGAGGATCCAGGTCCAGGGTGGAGTTTGCATGTTCTCCCCATGTCCCCAGGTTTCCTCCGGGTTCTCTGGTTTCCTCCCACAGTCCAAAAACATGCATTCAAGGTCAATTGAATGCTCTAAATTGCCTGATATAGTGTGTGTTTGTGCTAGGGTGTGTGTGTGAGCAAGTGTGTGTGTGTGCCCAGTGATAGATCCTGGGTGTATCTGCCCAGTGTCTGAAATGTTCTCCTCTGGATGGATACGGGGAGCCCCCCCGACCCGACCTTAAACTCTAACTTACACAGTTTATTATAATAAAGCCCCTGAATATCTGCAGAGTTAAACAAAACGCTTCGTCATGCTTCAAGAATTTCCAGGAAAATGACGAGAGAAATTCAGCTAAACTTTAATTAGTGCAGAATAAACCGTCTCCTCTCACACAGCCTGAGGAGGAGCGGCAGCACCTCCTGACTCCAGGAGACGGATCCAGAATGTAAACCACTTAAAGACGGGTTTATTTCTACAGAGTGCGACTGTCGATATAAAAACCTCATCCCATTAAAACTTCTGTACACATTCTGTCCATTGTCTCAGCTCCACTCATCATACAGATGGAATTTGTAGTTCTACAGGTACGGTCTATAGATGTAGTCCATCTCTACAGAGTCGGTTATGTACAACACAAACGTATTTAAAGACCTGATTACTTAATACTAAGAGTGTTTCCTTTCTTTTTAAATATTAAAAACTACAACGCAGTCTTTGGAAAGCTCTGGCCTGCGCCTGTGGGATTCTGTGGCAGAGAGCCTTCATTAGGTCAGGCACTGATGCAGGGTGAGCATGTCTGGCTTCAAACCAACATTCCAAGTCATAACAATGGTATGTAGCAGGGTGGAGGTCAGGGCTCGGTGGGGTCCCCCCCCCACCAGACTCCTATCATGTCTCAGTCACTGCTAAACAAAAAGAACCCGACAGTAAACTGATTTAAACCTGTAGAATAAACTGAGGGGTTACATTGGAGGGTCTAACATGCAGTCTCACTGCAAGATCATAAAGAGTCGAGGTCAGTCCAACATGGCCTTCCCCAAACTGTTTGCAGTTGTCCAGAATACTTTGTCAGGTGCTTGATTAAACACCGGTGATAATGAAATGTCTGAATTCAATGTACATACGAAATGCATCCATGTATGGAGATCTGCATTGCGCAGCATGTGCAGCTGATTTAACAGAACAAAATGTTCTTTCAACTTTCCTATGATCTGCATGTAAACACAGCACGCAGTAAAACAGAAGCACATTAAACACTCCCTCTGATGGCGGCGCTGCTGCTTAAAAAGATTTTGAAATGAGAATTAGCATCACAATCAGATGCACTCTTCTAAAACACAACACAGGTGTACGGAGCAAAAACAGGAGTCAAGGAGAAAAGGAGCTTCGGCCCCTTTATCAGATTATAACACCTTCAGCCAACACATGAAACACTTATCCAAATGCATACGGCTTATCAATATTAAAAAGATAAGACAAAGAGAATGTTAGACAGGCTCGTTTCCTTCTGCAAAAATCTTATTATCTTAATGAAATATATTTAATTCAATGAAAATGCAGTTTTGATATTAATGCAGTGAAGATGAAGCGACTATCAGAACTAACGTGGGAGAACTTACACGTGACAACACATTGACGAGAGAGTTGGAATGTGATGCAAGCAGCATGTAATGATGATGACTGGAACCTAGAGTTCAGGCTGGTGGAGATGGACTGACGGTGTGGACCACGTGTTCCTGGTACCACTGAAATAAGACTCATCATTTTGGGATGTTTCCAGGAAGATCAGCATCGCACACATCAATCCGGAATTCTGACTGAGCAAACGGAATATTGCACCGTGTGCTTCATTGTTGCCGGTATCTGAAGTTAATCCACATTGGGCTCGTCCCAAATCTGGCACTTTAGATGAGACTTACATAAGCAGACCTGTGTAATCCTCATCATTCTGCCTCAATCTCAGTGTGTGCATCGTGTAAAAGCACTGAGGCTCAGCCTCGATCACCCTCTGTTACTATAACATCTCTGAACACTTATCCACTCAGATCACCCTGCACACCCCGATCACACTGCACAACAAGCGGGGATTGAGCCTCACTGGATTAACTCACTGCCAGGCTTCTCGTACTATAGTACAAATTTTATAATTCAGAAAATCAAACAATGAAAAGGGAACTGGTGGCAGAAATAAAAACATTGAACCTTAAGATTTTCCTGTGGACAATCAAAAGGATGTGATGTCATGGCTGGGTTTCAGCTTTAACATCAGAACACAAACCTAAACATCACTACCAATTCTGCTCTGAACCTGAGGTTCATCACTCCTCCACAGGCGCTTAATTGCAACTCCACACACACACACACACACACACACACACACACACACTGAGTGCTACCTGGCTGTTTTGCTCAGTGGGGATGAAAAGCGAGTGAAAGCTGGAAAGTGAGTGGGTGTGGAACAATAGCAGGTCCTAAAGGCACAGAGTCAGTGAGAGGGGAGCTGAACCCAGAGAACATTCTGCTGCGCATATTTATTTTGCAGAAGCGCCGCCCACTCAAACGTTCCTCATATAGCACAAATCCCATTGTAAAAGGCTTGTGTGAGAGTGGGAGCGTGCAGAGAGGCAACGCTGAAATCTCTGCCTCAAATGGGAAGAGGAATAAAAGGCTAACGATGCGTTTGATGTCAGGGAGCAAAGGGGATGTGCGATAAGAGAGGCTTTAAACCACCGCAAACCCGTTTCAAAACAAAAAGGAAAACGTTACGGCATGAGCAAAAAAAAAAAAAACGTGTTCTGCATTTATTTACTCAGAAACGCTGCAGCTGTGACTGCAGCAAAATCAGAGCTTTTAACCTTAAAATCATCCGAATGTTTACGGTCAGAATCTGGAGAGGTGAAGACACTGAGCACCATCACAGCACAAATGTCCATGGTGCTGCTGCTGAGGGTGATGGGTGCTGCAGGAGCACTCTGCAGCATTAAGTGAGCGGTGTTAGCCTGATCCTGTTGATTTTCCATTTAGGAAAAACAATAATCACCAATTAGAGGATCCACCCATTCATTAAGCATCATCCACTTAATCCTCTATTAGGGTTGAGGGAAAGGGAAGTTCCCCATGCCCATCCAGGTGAGAACGTTTTGGGCGATGGTCAGATACACCCAGGAGAGGGCGTCGATCACTGCACACACTCCCTCACACAGACACTAAGACACACTATATGGGGCAATTTAGAGCATTTGATTTTCCTTGAATACATGTTTTTGGACTGTGGGAGGAAATTGGAGAACCCGGAGGAAACCCACACTGACACAAGAACACCATACAAACTGGATCCCCAGTGCTTAGAGAACCTGCTAACCACAAATCCCCCAGGGGTAAATTAAAGAAACCAATTTACAACCGTATTTACACAACTGTCATTAAAAAACATTTTATAATAATAATAATAATAAACATATGAAATCACCTTATCGATTAGCCTGATCAATAACATGACGATTGCACAGCTGAGGAGCTCATGATGTGGACCTGCAACAGAAGACCACAAACAAAAGGTTCTGTGAGTTTTGTGTATAGGAATGAATGTGTGCTTCTGTATATCAGAACCAATACGAATTAAAGATCTCCTTTAACCTCACAGCTACACACAGATGGAAAAACTAAATCTCTCTAGGCTTTGCAACAGTTTCGGTAAGCGAGGTCAGGATCCTTCTCCTTGTCCCTGTGTGTGCATCCTACACAAGTGACTCACCGACTCGTCCCCTCCCTCCAAAACGAAGGCTCGTGTTTCAGACTGCGGGACTCCGACCATGAAGTTCCCACGAGTGTGAAGGGATGAGCGAGAGATCCCTCATTGTTCTGACATGCATCTGGACCGACTGGCTGCACCACAGTGTGGAGACGCTCACCCCGCCAACATAATCCACTGTTGTCTGCGAGTTTAATAACACTGTGTGATACTGATGACAAACACGACGCATGAAAGACCGATCTGTGTGGCGAAGAAAACACACACCACGGGTTAGGATTATAATGTGATGGTTCAAGTGTTCATCAGTCAGAAATGCCCCAATTTAGAGGAGTCCCATGAATAATCAGAGGTAAACATCAGATTGTGCTTTGTCTGAAGAACAGGATGTGCATTTGGTTTACAATTTTGAAATGATGCGACTTATCAAAAGCAAGCGCAGTGCTGAGCCGTAACCATGGTGACAGGATGACTAAGAAGAAAAAGAGAAATGCAGATCTCCATGAGATGTGCTGATTAATACGTGGTACAGACACACGGCATACACTCAGCATTTTAATGAAGGAGATCGGATCCTATAGGTCTTTTCTGTCTGCAGACGTCTGTTCTGTCTGTAGGAATGTTCTCTGCAGTCAGAGTCTCGGTGGAAAGCTGAACCAGCAGTTACAATCCATTCTGCTGTTGCTCAGTGGGTAAAAAAAATCGAAAAGAAAAAGCTCGCAAACAAACTGACAGACAGAGAAGCAGAGCTTCAGCCTCCGTGATCCTTACCCTGCATTCACTCCATTGTATACGTTCTGTGAACAGCTCGGGCAGGCCTGAGCCCTTTGTGCCACGCCGAGACCCCGTCCACCACAGCAGCGGGACTTCTTTTGTGGTTTATTCGTGCCATCAGTGGCAGACCAGTACGCGCCATTGTTCATCTGCAGGGAATTGTGTGGAGCTAATTGTCAGCAGAAATGGATTTGTCAGGCAGATGGCAGCGCCACCAGCAGCAACATGGCACGTTACGTTACGGCGTCTCTGCGCCGACGGGAGGCTTCCAAACTGCACCGAGTTCAACTCTGAATCCTTAACCATAATCTGGATAAAGCAGAACACAACTCATTATGTGCAAAGCTCGAATTACAGCCGTCTGGCACACTTCAGTCAACACAGAGCAGCGCAGTGATGCTGCCGCGTCTCCAATGCACTGGCCCTTCATTCCCCCCGAACGTCCAGAGTTTGGTTAGTAAAAAACACACATCTCAGGCACCTACCTATGTATGTAGGACAACTGCATGATTATAAGTTTTCAAGAACAGTTTGGGGAAGCCCCTTCCCTGTACCAGCATGACTGTCCACGATGTAAGGTCCAAGTGCAAACCCAAAATGTGTCATTAAAGCTCCGTTGGTGTAATTTGTCAGTGTGTTAGGACAGTGCAGCCAGCAGACATTTTAATATAATTTTTTTGCATGTTCTCCATGAAACAAGAAAAAAAACAGAGCTGAAGTAGTTCTTGTTAAGACTTCATTATTGCAGGAGCCCTAAACTTCATTATACTTCATCAGACTCACCTGTGCTAATAAATACACTGAACGCTGCTTAAGCAGCCTGAATATTTATCAAGTTTTAAGGTTTCTCGAAGTTCACAAAACCACAAAGTGGAAGGGAATGAAGCTCCAGCACTGGCTCACACACAGGAGACAAATTAGCATGAAAAAGACCTGTCTGCATTCCTCAGGGAGAGAGAGAGAGTGAGTGAGAGTCCTGTTAAACACACAGTCTCCATCCAGACCAAACCAGTGGTTCAGCTGCTCTCACACAAGCTCTGCCACACTGCTCAGAGGAAACCAAAGAAATTCCTGCAGCTGTGGATTTATTTAAGCTCTTGGACAGTCATCAGGAAAAGGCTGAGTGTGTGTCTCTTGGCAAACTCCATCTTTTTAAAAGGCAATTCCTATTCAAGGTTCTTCACCGAGAACTCGACTTAAATTTAAGAACGAAGGTCAAAACACCACCATCTACAAAAAGCACCAAGAGAGTGTGCAGCGTCACCTGCAAAGCAGACACAACAAAATGCACAAAAATGCAAACTACAAAAGTTTATCACATTACACATGAAGTCAGTCCTCTCTTGCTATTCATAACATTTTGTTATGATCTTTCTAGGTGATCCTACTTGTGCTGGAAAACCCAGAGCACGAGGAACAAATCCGGATCCGATTATTTCAGCTTGACGTGAAACTAAAGGATGAATCAACTGAAATTCAATCAGAATGAGAAGCGGCACGGCGCAGAGAGATAGCACACCGACTGTGAACCTCATTACAACAACATCCCTCTGACAGCAATTAACACGTTTCAATACCCGTTACACAACTTTAACACACATAGTATTACTCTGTGTTAAAAGCCCGGCCTGAACGCTCTCTGAGAACGAGAGGCTTTCTGCAGAACCGCATTAATTCACGATCCACAGGTTTTCTGTTTGAGAACGCTAACAGGCACCACCAGGCTGTAGATCCAACTCTATCGTGGTGATAAGCGCTCAGGGAAAGCTGCCATAACAAACACATTACAGCTTCTGATAATAAACAGGTCAAAGTTTCGTTGCGAGCCTTCAGCTTCAGTTAACAACCAGCTGTCACTGACTGACTGAAGAACTTCAACACAACACCTAAAGCCTCGATACTCCTGAAATCTGAATAGACTTGTTACAAGAATATGGAGTTTGTGTTGGAATTTTGACCATTTACTCAGAGGAGTATCTGCGAGGTCAGACACCGATGCTGGACGCTGGGTGGGACTGAGTTCGGGGCCCTGAGGGGGTCAGTTAAGGTCTTCTTCAACAAAGTGTCTTTAAGAGGTTATAGACTGTTATAACTCACATGAACCAAACTCTGTATGTAGTTATGATGCTTAATCATAGAGATTAGTGTATTAAAGTGCACTAACTGCTAAGTTCCTCCAGATGAAGGTTGGGTAATGTGTGAGCCTCGTCCACAATCGATGGCACAGTTAGTGCCCTGTGCGTCGTGATGAACGTCCTGCAGAGTGATCAATACAGCCAGGTACCAAAGGCCATGCTGCGTTACGCTTCCTGCATAAAAGCACATTGTTCACTGCACCACCTCCCTGAATGTTCCACCTTTCACCACTGCACTTTACAATCTACCTCCAACCATCGTCTCAATATTCACAAATAAGCAACTGTGCTTTGGTTCCACGTTCAACCTGCAGACACCTTCCAGTGTACAACACTGCAGAGTAACCGATTTATTAAACCCACTTTAAACTAAAGCACCAGACATTTCAAAAGGTCCAACAAATAACATCTGCCAATAAGGGATGTCCTGTGAACCAGGCAATTTGTTTACTCATCGTTAACTCTGTTACGTCATTATCCAGAGTTAAATAAAAATAAAGAAGGTTGGATTTTAAGCTTTTATAATAAGAAAAAGTCACATGGTCCTAAATCATCTACATGTACAGTAATATCACAGGTTCAGTCCCATTACCGCAGGTGTAATTAATCAAGAAGTTTGAAGGGCTGTATGCATAACAGTAATGCAAAGAGCTCACATACAGAACCATATATGTGTTGTATTAAATATATATACAGTATAATATGTGTAATATTATAATTTAGAGGAAAAAGCTGTGCCTTTCTTAATATACAGTGTGCATTACATCTCAATCCAGTAAATAAAAGCGTTAAGAACGTTGGGAAGAAGTCTGGTACCTTTATAATGAAGATTCTGAATTACTCAAATCCCAAACTGAAGCTCATAAATGTCAGGAGTGCTGCTGGTGGTTCTGTTTCTCATTTTTCAGCTAATGTTTCTTAGTGTCTCTCAGGAACAAAAGGTACTAAAGGAACGGCGGCACAGTGAGCCAGCACACACAGTTCCAGCTCCTGCCCCGAGGCTCCACACTCAATGCCATTAAATTTCCTTAATGTTTGTGTTCTCACATTAACACATCTTTAGTCTGTAAAGAAAAAGCCTCACACTTTGGGTGGCTGAACGGGACCAGGTCAGCTGCATCACAGTCTGCAGAACACAAGACTCCTGTTTTCAAATGTGATGCCATTGAGAAATGTCTTCACTTTTTTTTATTAGAAACCAAAAGGAGACTACTTTCAAAACTAAAATGTTAAACAACTGACAACATCCAGAAAATACTTTTGCATCATGTGCTGCCTGTTGCATGCTGGACCCGGCAGGTAAGATGATGTGGGGTGATCGGATCATTACTGAACCCGGGTTTATAGAGTAATCATCATGATGATGTAGAGTAGAATACAGAGGGCCTTTAATGGAGTCAGGTATAAAATCTTACAGGACACCGAAATTTAGGATAGATATTCCTCTGCCCTTCTAAGAAAGTAATGTGTCAGTCATGTCTGGCATCATGCAAAGATGATTTAATTTTTTATTTTTTTCTGAAGGAAGCGCATTACGCAGTTTGTAAAGTTCAAACAGCTCAGGCCTGTGGGATTAAGTTTTTAATAGCCGTGAGAAATTAAGGCATTTAGGTAATCCCACTGCGTTTGTGGTCCATAGGGTCCAAGCCATGTGACATTAGTGACAGATGTGCAGCTTGGCTCCTCACAAACTCAGCACAAAAAGCAACCTTTTAAAGAAAGGACCACTGCAAAGCCTCTGCCCGGCTTCAGTCGCTCATGCAACTAAATTCCAAAGAAAGGGTCAAACCGTTGCCTGACTACCGACATCTGGGCTGTTTCCTACAAAGCCAAACAATTAAGTGCGGGGGCTGCTGCATTGGCTGGATTCTTCCCTGTGGTGACCAGGCTCACATGCCCGAAGAACCAGACACCACAAGAAAGAGGTGGAGATAGCACCATGTTCCTGTCTGACATAGAAAGACTGATATCCTGGAAGTGTTTCAATAAATGTAAACAGAAACTGAAAACGTGATTGATCTCCTGTGGGACATCCATTCATCACTTAATCACTTAATCACCCTGTGTGGTCTGCCAGCACCGCACTGCCGTCCTCTGCACTCCAGCACGGTGTGTTAATGTGGAGAGCGACATCTGCTTTGTTTTCCTCTTGAGCTCAAACTAATTCAACCTCACGAACTAGTGTATGAAATAAAAGGCACAATTCTTGTGCAGTTTGTCCAAACAATCATTAACCTGAGCTTTGTGTTACTTCTGACTCATTGTGTACAGAGAGTTCACACAGTTAAGTATGGGACACTGAACAGTGTATACTGAGCCATGCTTGACCCATTGTTCTAATGTTTGCTAGCCTTAACCATGCCTCAACATGCTGACCTCATGTCCATTGTGTAAAGAAAGAGCACATCCACATACGGTTACAATCATCTGTCGGCATCATACGTTCAGTCAAGTAAAATATTACCTACGAATATCTAAATTATAATAATCATCTAAAGTTGCGGGATTACTGCAGCCCTAATCCTATTACTGCTTAGTTAGCACCACATTTAATGGACTTCATATCATTTACACTTTAAAACACGCTCTACACTAAATATTTTCACAGCCTTAAGCTTCTTAAACAAATGCACTCTGACAGCGCGTGCGCGCACACACACACAGTGTTTATAATATTAAAGCACTTGTTATATGTGGAACACTCAGACATGTTTATAGAAATGCAGAGATTCGTGGTTTATTTACAAAACATTGTGTTGAGTGTTATGCAAACCCCCCCCCCCAACACACACACTTCATTCCTTCTTAAATTGCTTTTCAGACAAATAAGCTTACATTTGAGAACCTTTAAACAAATTACTGTACAGAGTTACAGAGTTAAAAAAAGTCATAAAGCAATAATTAATGCACATTTACTTACTTTGTTATCGAAAAACAACTTAATTTTTAGTTTAATTGTTCCTAATTAAGAGACATGTGGGATGATGATGCAGCCCTGGTCAGATTACAATTAGTGAACAGTCAGGGGGCGGAGCTCCTTTCTGAGTGCCGACTCGACAGGATGGGAGTCCCATCTAACTGGGTTTCACTGCCAGTTGACCAAAAGACAAATGTGACGTTCCTTCACACAACTTACGAAACTTTAGAAGGCAGCAGTTGTTTGGTGCTTTATGCATGAGCGTGTCTATTTTAGGAGAGCAAACACACCCCAAAAACCCTGCTGTGTATCCCAGCACCCTAAAGAACACTGTTAAAGAGGATCTTTTAAAAACGGCCACTGTTGAATCTCAGTATACTTCATTCAAAGAATTTATAAATTGGTGTAAACTCTCTCTCTCTTATTCTCTCCTCAGAATCATTTGTATTTCAATGCCCTGCTTTCTCTTTGTTTCTTCAGGATACCACTCACGTCCTTGTGAGCCAACCCAAACAGGAATTTCTAATTCAGAGTTTCCTTCCTTTTATTAACACGATTCTCTAGATTTAACTTCTCTAGTGCAATTCAACGTTTTTAAACTTACAGGCTCTAATATTCCTGAACACCTCATCTACAAATTCTGCAAGTTCATTAAAATGTTCCAGGCAGCCGTACGTTCAGTCCTTAAGGTGCTTAAATTTAGTATCCATTAATATAAAGTTCGTCTCTGTAACTACAGACTGCAGCCTCTCTACTTATTTATACACCTCAGACAACCGAACGGGGCACGCTAATGGGATTCTGTGAAGACGGTTCAGCACTAAACTAATCACTGAACCCTGAAAACTGTTCCCAGGTGAGTCAGTGAGTCCATCCAGCCATATACACTCCCAACCTCACTAAAAAATAACCCGACTATAAACAGACATTAATCAGTAACTGCTCTCGGTTTTTATAGTTCTAAAAAAAAAAAAAAGGACAGTTCATATTTGAGAGTCTGTGCAGTTTATTTGGACTGCCTGTGCATTACATAACAATATTAGATAATCCAAGTAGACAGGGTATCTAATGACATTTCATAGCTTTCTTTGGAACTTTGATGGAGTGGGTTGTTTTTCTCAGACAGGCCTGTTATATTACAGGACGAACGCTTGCTGCTCACACACATGAATAAACACACTGACACACCAGCACATTACACCTACAGATTTAATGACATCCTATTCTAAGATGTATCCCTCATTGTAAACAGCAGCTTTCACTGCAAAGCTTTTGAAAAAAGGTTTTCTACAACATTTTGGAGTGTGTGTGCTCATTCAGCAAAGAAAGTATTCATTTTATCTCATTTACAGTTTACTATTACATCCCTGAGGTACAGGATGGGCTTGAGGTCAGGGTTCTGTGCCTCCTGTTTGGAACACAAAGCAAAAACTGTGTACACTGAAAACAAAAGCTACATGTCCTAACATGCCTGTATGACAGAAAATCATTAAGTCATCAAAGAATTAATGTTTACATATTCGCAAGTACTTAAGGTCATTAAAATGTACTGACCTGTAATTACAAAAAAAAAGCTTTCTAATTGTTTCTAATTAACCAGTTTATTTGAAAAAATAAGCCTCTTTGTCCGACTATCCCAAAGCGATTGTTCGTTAATCAGTCGAGACAGAGCTGAGCCCCTTTAAACTGAAGGTTGACGTGAACACAGCCCCATGACAACATGCGCAGACAAATTTCTCAAAGCCGAGCTAAAACTAATGCACATGAATCAGTGAGAGGGAGAACAGCTTTAATCTGGCAGCTTGATGAATCACTGCTGAGTCGGTTTGCAGCAGACGAGTTAAATGTTATTGCACAAGTCAATTACTGTAAACAGGTGTTGTGGTTTTGACTAGAACAACCTGCCTAAAGCCATATGTTACACTGCAACGTAATAAATGCCGTCGCTCTTACATCACGCCACCATCTTTAAACTGAGATCATAACTGTCAGGTATCAACAAAACAGAGTGGGGCCATAGTTCAACACTGAATACAGAGTATTGACGGGTCAGCAAAATCAGTCTAGTTCATATACATCTGATCTACTTCATTCAGTAATAAACACTGCTCATGGATATCACTCACGTCTCAGCTCAACTCAATCACTCTACCTGAACCAGGGGTCATTCATTCAGTTAGAGAGGGTCGATGGGGTTGGGGAGGGCCTTTATGGACCTGGTCTTTATTGACTGGGATGAAGACATGCTGGAACAAGGAAGAAAAAAAAACACCTGCGACAATGGGACGACATAAAACAGTGAAGTTTTAGTTCACCGTCTCAAAAACTTGCAAATTAAATCAATTTGGATTTTTAAGAATAAGATCCATGACGTGGGTTTAGGAATCTTAAGTGGTTAAGCTTACAACCTGAAATGCAGTGCATTCCATTAATGAATGTTTTACTTTGAGGAGAGTCGTGTGAGTTCTATACACCTTTATTAAGGAGGAGTGTGTTATTCTTTCCTATTTAACCGCCAATGAATTAGTTCTTTTTATCTCGCTCTTTTAGAAAGCATGGTATTTCTGACTGCAGGAAGGATTTCGGATGGTTTAAAGTTTAAGTCCATTTCAGCTTGCCTTTTATTTTATTATTATTTTTAAGATAAAACTCTAAAAGACACTCCCTTCCTTTGGTCTGAAGAACCAAACTCAATCATAAGGCATACAAAGTGTTTTATACAAATCACATGCTTCCAGCTCTTTACTTTTGGGAGGGTCCTTTCGTGTTTCAGCATGACGGACCCCACAAACAAAAGTCCACAGGGATATCCAAACTCCAAAGAAGACATCTGGGATATGTTGAACTGAATGTCAGGCCTTTGATCCAGTCTGACCTCACAAATCCCTCATTTAATAAACCTGAACTCAAACCCACAAACAAAACTCACAACTGTCCTCAGTCATTCAGTCTGATTACCAAAGCATATTTCCATGCATGCTGGACAACCGTGTGTTTCCAAATTCATACTTCAAAGCGTTATAAGGATGTTATTATTGGGTTGGTAACAACATATGTTACTTAACCTGAATAAATTCTGTGAAAATTCAGAAGGAGGCCATGCAATACAGATTTATGGTTCCAGGTTATTCAACCAGTGACAAAAGAAAAAAAAAAAAAAAAAAACAGATCCTTCTTATATCCAGAAAACTTTATGCTTCAACAAACCTTTACTGGGGGACAATAAAACAATAACGCATTGTAATCTGTTACAGCCATCAATGAAAACAACTGATTTTATGAGGTGTTTTATTAAACGTGTAAGCCATTTAAAACAGACATGGAGGTGTTTGGAATGACCGGGCAGCTGAACAGGTTTAAACTCTGTCATACTACGGAGATCTGAACAACTACACCTTTGCGCTTGTTAAATACACCTGTTATGAGACACTCAGGTAAATATGGATAAATAATTTTTTTTCTTTAGATTTTGCCAGTAAACACCAGCTTTTACATAATATTCATTAATTATGAACTATTAGGGTTACAACTGAAGCAGTCAAATAATGCACCTCATGAATAACCACATGGATGAGAGACAACAGCTTGCAATAGGACGATGCTCAGAGTGTTGGAGGAGACAGGGCTGTAATTATGGAGTCCATGAGTTAGACGGGTGCATTCGTTCCTAATTTCAGCGTTTGGAACCCATATCAACACCCCTCTGCTCTTCAGAAAGCAACTCTGGATGTCTTGCCATGAAAAACATCACGTGTTCTGGCAGAGAAAAGGCTGGCGAACGCCGCTGGGAATTTATATTTGTTGTGCTTTAACTCATGAGAGGAGACGTTTCAGATTTTTGGAACCGTGAGCAGCGGATCAGAAAGCAGAATTTCGTATCTTGGCCAAATGCTAAAATTAAAAATAGATGGACTTTAATCAGTGTTTCTGTTAAAATCATCAGAATGTGGATCCATCTGCCTTTCTCCCTGATTCGGTTTAAGTTAAGCCTCATTTAAAATAAAACACAACACACTTTATCTTAAAAACCTTCTGATTTTACAGAAGTGCATATGCAGAGGAAGTGAACAATTACAAATGCACCAGTTAATTTGGCCAATTAAAATATCAGAGCTTTTCCAAACCTGTATCTGTGAGTCCCATAACTACAATATATGGATAAAAATATGAGGACACACCCCTTCATTATTGACTTTAGGTGATCACTGATCATTAAGGCCTATTGCCACAAATAAGGGGGGTGATTAAATCATACAGCCATGAATCTTGAACAACAATATGATTTTAACGTGTGTGAATGTTCTGGTAAATACACGTTCTTTTCTCCTCTGGCATCACTGCACCCCGGAGTCATAGATCCATAAAGTCAGAGTTGGGTAAGTTTGGTTTATTAGAACTTAAACAGTCCACACAGAGCCCTGACCTCAACCCCATCTATTTTCTTGAAATGAATTAGAATGCAGATTATGAACTTGCTTACTTTGGAATTTGACAGTTTTGCTTTAATTTTGGTCTGAATCATAAATCAGCAGTGATGGCCTTTTAAATGCCCCTCTGGTCTTAAAGGCACTGAAATGTGAGAGTTTATCATTCACTCATTTAAAAACATCATTTAATGAAAGACCCTTTAAAAAAAAGCCAAATCAATGAACAACCCACAGCCCTCACAGAAATCCAAACTCAGACATTTAATTAAGTTGCCCTCCTTGTTTCTACACATTGTTCATTTAAACCGTTTCTTTATCTGCCATAAAGATAATGTTCTACAGGGCTTTGATTGATAGAAAAACAGATGGATTACAGTCTGTAATTTAAAACTTAAAGGTGTATTTATATGATAAACTGAACTGAAATAATGGAAAATAGAAGTATAAACACATCCTTCATATATTAAACAGTGAGTGTATTTTACAATTTACATCATAACCCTCAATGTCTTTCTAACGAACAGGGCTGTATGATGACCCGAACATCGAACATTTAAATATTATGCTGAGTATTTCAGAACAATCTGAAAGGATTCTTATTTTCACAGCTTCATTCGTCAGTTCTGTTGTGTTTATAATGCACTGATGATGGAATCGTCTTTATTGTGTTCGTTTGTTTAAATCACAGAAAATTATTTTAATCCACAGCTGTAAAGTACAATCCCATACAGAGTGTAGACCCCCCCCCCCCTATTTTACTCCATGTGTGCAATTAAATCCCTGTGTATATGAAACAGGTTTGATCGTCCCCGTGCTGCCAATCAACCGCCCAGGCATTTTTTCACTCTCATTTCCTTCTCTCCGTGTTGCAGAACATGTGCATGTCCACCTACACAACCCTTCTCAGTAGGCTGCTTCTTTCAGAAAGAGCAACACCACACTCGCATAACTCCGTCCTTGGAATTCTTAGATAATGGCGAGCGGGTTTTTTTTTTTTTAACTTTGCGGCTGTGTGCTAGTCTGAAACATATCTTCAGATTAGTGTTTTGTCTATCCAGGACAAATGATTACATGGGATGTTTTTGCCCCAGGCTTGTGAGATGTCAGCTCGACTACAGTAGATGAGTGCCATCTGAATAAGCTGCAGCAACACAACATGAACACGAACGCTTAAAAACCAACCCTATGAAAACATGCGCTCAGATCCAGACGTCTTACACCAGAGGTTCTCTAAATCATCGACTTGTTAGAAGCTCTCCAAGATAACCGTTCTCAGTTCTGTGACACTTCATGATATGATGACATCATGAGGAGTTAAGGACTGTTCAGATAAAGAGTGTCAAATTCCGCTGCTGGAGGCCCACACCATGTCTGAGTTTAGCTGTCCTACAAGGTTACGGTGATGAAGGGCGAAACATAAATTCCTCCAGTGCCTTCACCTTCAGGGTTTGAAGAACGACAATGAGCATCTGAATTCCTCAAATAATAAAATATACTTGTATGTAGTACAAGATGAATGAAAACCAAATTAGACTGTAGTCCATCTGTTTATCTAATGAATGTGTTAGTCTGATTGACCCTCAGTGTCATCGCCGAACTTCAATAAATGCACTAAGCATCCTGCATCACTGATGGAGGATTAGAGGATGGAGAACAACACTGTGCCGCAACAGATGTCCTAATGTCTCTGAATCTACAACTACAAGGTGGAGCAGTAAGGTGGAGAGGTGCAACATCTGCACCACCATGTCCGTATCACTGCGGTACTGAGAATCATCCACCACCCTTTGCAGGGGTCCGCATCATCAGAGAATATACCAAAGGTGACTAACAAAGTATGTAGAGAAACAGATGTATTACAAAACAGATGTCCCAGAGGTGAGCTGACATTCAGGAGCAGCTGAATCCATATCCTCCGCTTTATCCTCTATTAGGGTCGCGAGGGGGTGGGGGGGGGGGTTCCCATGCCCATCCAGGGGAGAACGTCTCGGGCGCTGGGCAGATACACCCAGGACAGGGCGCCAATCTATCACTGGACCAACACTCACTCTATATGGGGCAATTTGGAGAACTCAATTGACCTTGATCCATATCTTTGGACTGTGGGAGGAAACAGGAGAACCCGGAGGAAACCCACGCGGACACGGGGAGAACATGCAATCTCCGGGAATCCTTAGTGCTGAGAGAAGAACATACCAATCACTAAGCCACCTTGCCACCCATAATCCTCAAACAGCCCTCACATAATATGGCCTGTAGTATCACATTTACACCAGCAGGGGCTAAATCTGCCAAACTTGCACACTGTTGCTTTAATACATACAGAACCCATATTGGCCAAAACTGCAACTTTAATTCCGCACTAGAGTGTACGGAGAACGGTTACCACGCAATCGCAGCGTCTACCTTAAAATTAACGTGGGTGTCCGGGCAGCGGTGAAAGCACGATCGCGCGTTGGCAAATAGTGTTAATCGTCTTTCTTTCAACCAACGACGGTTCAATAAGCACAGAATATATTCTAGACACGAAGCCCGAGGTGGAATAATGAGGATGAGTGGAATCAGAGATCAACACAGTTTACGGAACATCACCGTGTGGAAGAAATCCGTGAGGCTGAGAGGGACCCGATAATGTGATGATAATGTGATGGCTCGGGCTCTCCGTGCGCTTTATTCAGTCAGGATTAATGTTATCTCCACGATAAAAAAGACTCATTCACCGACCGACCGACGTGCAGGCACGGTTTAACGGGGTTTCACTCCAGAATAACGGAACACCGGTACAGGCGGCGGAGCGGCGGCGCCTGGAGAGCCAAACGGCTGGGAGCGGCGAAAAAACCGCGGTCTGCCTCCGACACCGCACACCCACCCGCGACAGACAGGAGCAGAACCCCCGGCCGGCGGACCGGGCCGCCCTGTGGGTGTGTGCAGCAGGACTCACCGGCTCGGCTTCACTCAATCTCGGCTTCCGTGCGTTTAAAACTCCACGGCGCTCCGTCAGCGGCTTGGCTCCAGCGCCCACACCGCGCCGCGTCTGCACATCAGAGCGAACAAGTCTGAGTGAACAGCGAGAGTTAGTCCAACAAATCCAACACTTCCAGAGCTGTGACCGCCACAGCTGCTCTCAACCTCTCTCTCTCTCTCTCTCTCTCTCTCTCTCAGAGTTCGCCTCAGAAGTTCATACAAAGTTAAGGCTCCACCTCCCGTTGCAGCTATCGAAAGCTCTCGCGATATTCAGCGGGATCTAACATTTCAAATCTTACCTACTGTACACACCGTTCACTTTGCATTTACTATCCTTTATATTATTCATTTATTCATTATCCTCCGCTTTATCCTATATTATTGTCGCGGGAGTGTTCCCCATGCCCATCCAGGGGAGCGTTTCGGGCGCTGGGCAGATACACCCAGGACAGGGGGGCAATACATTGCTGGACACACACTCACACACACTCTATATGGGGCAATTTGAAGAACTCAATTGACTTGATCCATGTTTTTAGACTGTGGGAGGAAACCGGAGAACCCGGAGGAAACCCACGCGGACACGGGGAGAACATGCAATCTCCACCCAGATGGGGATTCGAACCGGGAATCCCTAGCGCTGAGGAGAACATGCTAATCACTAAGCCACCGTGCCACCATCCTTTATATCAGCAGCATTTAAATTATGAAGACGCTTTACAGACTGCAGTCCACATGTTTTACTACATACTTTATTCATCTGTTTTATAATGATGAACACCACCACCAATAACAACACCATATACCAGGGTGCGGTAGCGACTGAAGTTGGGGCTCCTTGAGCAAGACCCTTAACCCTCACTGCTCCAGGAATGCTGTGATTAACCCTGTGCTCACCTTGTAAGTCGCTTTGGATAAAATTGTCTGCTGAATGACCAAATGTAATTTAGGTGGTGGATCATTCTCAGCACTGCAGCCTTGTTTAATCACTGTACACTTTATTATACACCTCCACCTTGTAGATGTAAAATCAGAGACAGCAGTTCATCTGTTGCTGCACAGTTACTGATCCCGATCCATTAATCCTCCATTGGTCCTCACAGGACGCCGCTGACGGGTTCCCAGTGTATTAATTCAAGCTGATTGCACATTTTCCTCATATTAAGATATGTGTATTTAATGACTCAATGGAGCATTGCTGTGGAGGGCGGTCATCTGCTTCCTCCAGCATACACAAGGTGTAGAAAGGTAAAGAACTGTGTCTGCACACCAGGCTCGTCCTTGATTATTATTTACATATTTAAAACGTTTAACCTGTGCTTTCAGTGAACTGTGACCTGGTGCAGTTGCTGTTCCTTTTCTCGGTGCATGGAGCTCCTTGCTTCTCTCTGTCTGATGATTCTGCTCAGCTTCTTTGGGCTTTGATTAGGAGTTTGTGTAAAGTGCATCAGAGCATCATTCTCCACCTCCTGCTCCTCATCCCATGATCTGAAAGCGAGCAGGATTGACTTTGCTTTAGAGGAACTCTGACATCTAAAGCTTTCATCTGCTCTCGATGCCTGAGATGATCTTCTGATCCGGGGCAGATCTCTGGTTCTGAGGGCTCAACAATGGATGCAAATTCCAAATAAGTCTCTGGTGTGTGGATCAAACAGGAGCCTGATGCAAAGTGCTAAAGATGGGGGGGGGCATAACAGAATACATCAGGGACCCAAAAAGGTTACAGTTCAGAAGCCTTTTAATGTTAATTAGATTAAAATTAAATTAAATTAGGTGACACAAATTAATTTTAAGGGGCACAACATTTCTATCAGCACCCCCAAAATCACACCAGGGAAGGGATAGAACTTAGAAATCCCTTGCATGAAGAAGTTAGTGAGGTTTATATTCTAATTCCCTCCTCAAACCAATTCAGCTATTTTTAGTAGAGAATTTTTGATCAATGAAGTTTCTGAGACGGTGAGGTCACGGAGACTTCTTAAATCATCGAATACTAATCAGGTGGTGCAGCAGTTACCATTACTGTGAACACACCCACACACACACACACCCCACACACACAGTGCACCTTAGTTGGATTTGAATCAAAGTCAGATTTCAATGTAATGTCGTGTGTGACGGAGCTCAGTGTTGGGTGTGTGTTGAGTTCATTGTGTGATGTGTAACATGTTCTCCATCGTGTGCAAGTGCAGCGTTAAGGCGAATGCAAAGGGCATTTGGAATTTGAATAATAAACATGAAGAAATCATATATATGCTCTGTAGCTATGGGAATAGCAGAGTCTTCTGGAAAGCGTTGCTCTAGCAACAGCAGAATTTCTCTCACTGCGGCGCTGAAGAGTTGCGGCTGTAGAATGATGGAAACGAAACAACGGCCAATGCAGCAATAAAGTTCACCTTTAAATCAGACCAGTTCGGACTCACAACCGCTCTCAGTCTCCTGGTTGTGAATGTCCTGTTCACATGGAAGAAGAACATGGAAACTCCACCCAGATCAGGATTCAAACCTGGATCCTTCAGAGGAGAACATGCTAGCCACTCGATAAGATTATTATTATTATTATTATTATTATTATTATTATTATTATTATTATTATTAAGGCGTCTGTTGTTTTGGAAGCAGATTAGTTTGAAAAAGTCAAATGTACCAGATGAATGTAAATAAATTGTAAACGTCTTTTAAACCTTTTGGAACATTTCTGAGGACCTTTGTTCTTGTTCAGACAGCAGCCTTCAGGTATCAGATCACAGTCATAAAGCAAACAGCAGTTGGACAGAGACGGGATGAACTGTTGGTATAAAGTCTCTGCAACACGACACCTATCTTCAGATCGGGGGGTTCAACCTGTAAGGCGCCTGGCAGCTGCTGGTTCACCCTGGAGATCACCAGATATTTCATTAAGACACATTTGTCCACGATGTAATGAATAGCAGTTATTGTTCTGCACCGAGCTACATCCCAAACCCCAACCTGCAAACCCAACCCCCAGAGGAGAGGACACAAAGAAGATCCAATACATGAAGGTGAGCACCAACATATCCAAAAGTCCCTCCTCGAGATGTTTGGTTTGATAATTGAGCTTCAGCCAATCAAAACTGTAGAAATACTTTAGGACTCTGCATTGTGTTTGGAGCCATAATCAGATTTAGAACTCATTTAACAGATTACATCACGCTGCGGACACTTTAATCAGAAGATCTCAACACCAGGGTTGGAGTCACCCCTGGAGCAATGAGGATTAAAGGTTTCACTCACTTCTGGATGATTGGGGGGTTGGGGCGGGTTTTAAAGCATGATGTCAGGTAGACTGTCAGCTTCCATCACCAAATACTTGCTGGGTTGATGAAACCTGTACTGAGAGCCTGGACCTTAAACTCAGGTGTCCACATACCTTTGGTCCCATTGTACAGGTAGGACCCCGTGAGCGTGTGGGTGGAGCTGGGTTAAGATTAGAATCCTCAGGCACAAAACCGAGAGTGAGCGATAGAAAATCTGAAAGTTCTCCTATTTTTAAAAGATACTTAGCATTTCCTCAGTGTCCTCCTCAAGCGCCTTCATGACTCACAATGGTGTGAAAGCACAAAGTGGCGCGTGGGTGGCTGTGACATCACAGCGATTGGCAGAAGTGCCCCGAAGCCCCACCCACATCGAACGCCCCCACCACGTGCGCACAGAGCTCAAAAATAATGCTCTTCTCCTTCTATAGAGGCTTTTAATTTAGACTTGGAAGCAGCAGAGATCTGGCTCAGAATCACGACTGAGGTTCCCACATGAGGAAAGCAAGTCACAGAAACTGAGGACGAGCCAGGGTCTGATTCAGAAAGCAACACCCTGTCCTCGCCATGGAAATCAGGCTCAGTGTGGGGCCACAGCTAAAACCCAAGGTGCTTTTCAGAAACAATGAGGACCTGATGGGTCCCAGAGTTCTCTGCTGCTCTGTTGTGACACGATGAAGAGGAGGCTAATGAAACACTGCGATCATATCTGGATGGCTGCACTTATCTTCAGCCCCCGCGCACATGTACGTTCCTTAGGTTTTATAAGACTCTGGCTCTGCCTCCTGCTTCGCTCCTGTGGGAGTAGATATGCACGACTCCCACGTCCTCGTCTTCTCACTGTACAGTATATCTGTTTAACGCAACACAGCAGGAGATTCATTTATCTTAAATGCTAATGATGCCCTTATTAATAAAATGCAGAATCTAATATATTATTTTAAATTATAACATTAAACTAATAAATATCACACAAGACAGACTGTAGTACTAAACATCAGAACAGATATAGATCTGCCTTTAAATTAATGCACAATCTCTCTCTATACATATATATATATATATATATATATATATATATATATATATATATATATATATATATATATATACACACACACACACACATGTACACAAGGTCAGTTTTACAGATGCTTTCATTTGGAGCATTGATGAGGTTAGGGACCTCGAGGAACCACATCAGTAGCTTCAGAGGGCCCCTGACTGGAACCCCCAACCTTCAGACTGAAATTCCCTTCCTAACCCCATGAGCTACACAGCATCAACTGAGACACACACACACAGGTGACTGCCACTGCGCCATCTACTGGCCATGGAGGGAGTGGTAGTTAATTAACTAATAAAAAATATGATTTTGTCCTCACTGTCTTCATTACATCATCTAATTATAAATACACAGGATGAAGACACTGGTAAATAAAACAGTTTAAATCAGCTCAGTGTGTCTCTGCCCAACACCATCAGATTGGAGAAAGTAATTATAAACAGCCCACTACTGCCATCTTGTGGGAAAACATGTAACTTACGCTCATTTAGACTTCATTCTCAGTTCTCACAAAGGTGATTAAAGTCACCTTGTGCTTGCTTTAACAGTGATGAGGGAAATAAAGGCCTTCCCCAAACTATTACCACAAATTTAGAAGCATACATGGCGGCACGGTGGCTTAGTGGTTAGCACGTTCGCCTCTCAGCTCTAGGGATTCCCGGTTCGAATCCCCATCTGGGTGGAGTTTCCATGTTCTCCCCGTGTCTGCGTGGGTTTCCTCCGGGTTCTCCGGTTTCCTCCCACAGTCCAAAAACATGGATCAAGTCAATTGAATTCTCAAAAATTGCCCCATATAGAGGGTGTTTGTGTGAGTGAGTGTGTGCCCAGCGATGGATTGGCGCTCTGTCCTGGGGCTGCCCAGCGCCTAAAATGTTCTCCTCAGGATGGGCATGGGGAACCACCGCGACCCTAATAGAGAAAAAAGCAGGAGATAATAAATGAATAGAAGCATTTAGCCAAACCGCATGTCCGGGTTCATGCACTCGTGACAACAGGACTAAATGAAATGGGTGTGTCCCAATAGTAGTTGTGATTTTTTCAGCGTTTCGATGCTTTTTAATGTCACCAGTTAAAGAAAGTCCAGTTAGAATGTCATTGGTTGATTGCTTTATTTATAAAGAATTTGAACAGAAGCACACCAGGCTGAATACAGAATCACGGCGTACGCATCATCAGAGGTCTGACGCAGCTCACATTTCAAAGGTTTAAAGAGTAAGAATTACAGCAGCTCACTCATTCTGTACAACAAACTGTAAACGGATCATAGAGTCCTCAGAAAGCACTGTACACAGACTGTGTGTGTGATCCACTGTATAATGAGCAGTGATGGAGCTGATTAAAGGGACGGACTGCTCTGATTAACCGTGTGGCTCAGAGATCATTAATCCACTAATTAATCCTCATTAGGAACGTTACCTCAGGGTGCAGATTTTAATCATAAAGAAGCCAGTTTAAAAACTGTATCTGATTGGTTATGACACCAGCACTGATTCCTTTACAGGATTTACACTCACCGGCCACTTTATTACATTCACCTCCCTGTGTGTTCACCTACTACATACTGTGAGTACCCTTTGGTATGTTCTCTGATGATCAGGATCCTCACAGAGCAGGCATTAGGGTGATTTTCAGTACTGCAGTGACACCGACATGGTGGTGGTGGTGCATCCTGTATCACGGATGGAGGATTAAAGAATGAACACACACTGTGCAAATGACCTGCTGTCTCTGATTCCACATCCACAAGGTGGCGCCATCCACGAACACTAAGTTTTAAGCAGAATACCTGGATCGATGCTTGATTTTTATACAACTGTGATAAAGAAACGTGAAAAAAAGTGTAGAAGCCGCGCATGCACCCCCACACACACACTGTACCTTTAAATGACACTGAATTATAAGAGAACCTGAATTAATGCATATGTTAATGACTCACTTGACAGGAACAGGTTAAAAATGTAACCAGGTCACAACGATGGTGGCGCCACCTCCTGTCCACTATGTCCTGTCCCAGCAGTCTGTGTTCCGCGAAACCAACAGAATCTTAAAATAAGCGGCGGGTCCAAATGCTCAGACAGGAAGTCATACAGGCTGGAGTTAAAGCTGAAGGAAGGGCTCACTGCGCCATCTGGTGGGTACTGCTGTAAACATCCCTCATTCTGTCCTCATCAACAGAGCGAAAGGCACCAAAGCCAGGGTTAGGGTCAGCAGAGAACAGAAATCAGTCATCAGTAACACAGAAAGGTGAGGAGGAAACGTGTTGGTCACTTCCTGTGCTCAGCACCAGCAGCTCTTCTGAGAGTGGCCGCTGCCATCACACCCTCCCTCCTCCTCCTCCAGAGCCGCCAGGTCCAGCTGCTCAGTGATGGAGGCGCGCAGGACGTCTAGCTCTTTTTTATTGGCCTGCAATACCAGCTCGGCTAAGCGAGTAAAAGACTGACGGGAGAGGACAGAACCAGAGTGATGCGGTCACATGACCGAGTACTTTCAACAGTGGATACCAGCTACCACAAACGAACTCAGCCTTTAATTATGCAAAAGAATTAAAATACATATGCAAATCCTCATGAGGTCACTGTTTAAAACACCCAGCACAGGTACAGTTCACGTAAACGTTAAGGTGGTGGATCACTCACCTCTGTGATGTTGTGATTGGTAAAGGCACTTGTCTCAAAGAAGTCCATTCCATATGCTTTAGCAAGCTGAGGGTCAGAGGTCATGTTCATTAGGACATAAGATTAGAACTGTTTTTGCACTGCAGATAAGAACGCAGGGCCTTCCCCAAACTGCTTCACATTCATTAAACAGGAGGAGGTGTTAGGATGAACAAAAGTACTGGAACACCTCCTCATTACACAGTATTTCAGGCGGTACGCACCTTGTCCCCCTGCTCCGTGGCCACCTGCCTCCTCTGCGCCTCGTCAGATTTGTTCCCGATGAGGATCTTCTGCACCTTCTCAGGAGCGTACTGATAGAACACAGGTTCAGAGGACAGACCTCATCTTCAGGTCACGTGGTTTTTATTCACGTATAGAGACATCGTTATAGATTTTATTATATAATAAATATCTTGGGCGGCACGGTGGCCTAGTGGTTAGCATGTTCTCCTCTCAGCACTAGGAATTCCTGGTTTGAATCTCCATCTGGGTGAAATTTCCATGTTCTCCCCGTGTGGGTTTCCTCCAGGTTCTCCAGTTTCCTCCCACAGTTCAAAAACATGGATCAAGTCAATTGAGTACTCCAAATTGCCCCATATAGAGTGTGTGCCCAGTGATAGATTGCCCCCCTGTTCTGGGTGTATCTGCCCAGCGCCCGAGACGTTCTCCCCTGGATGAGCATGCGGAACCCCCCCCCGCAACACTAATACAGGATAAAGCGGAAGATAATGAATGAATGAATGAATGTCTTGGTCGTTTGATGGAGACTCACCTCGTCCACGTCACTCGCCCATTTCATGATGTGCTGAAAGGAGCGCTCGCTGGTGATGTCATACACCAGAAAGATGCCCTGATAAAAGAAACACACACACATTAGTAATAACACGGCGTTATAGAGTGTGATGTAAGCAGTCTGAACACCGACGCGGGGCGGCAGTTGGAGGGCGCTGTGGTCCTGAAGCTAACCTGTGCACGTCTGTAGTACTGTTTAGTGATGGTCTGATATCGTTCCTGACCCGCCGTGTCCCTGCAGAACACAGACAGACGAGTCAGAAGCCGGCCAAACCGACCGGACCTCAGAGACCGGACGGAACCTCCTCACTTACCATATCTGTATCCTGACTTTGATGCCATCGATCTCCAGAGTCTTCATCTTAAAATCAACTCCTGAGACACAAAGAACAAAACATCAGGCCTAAAGGAGAGGGGAGCAAACCGAACCATGACCCAACAGGGATCACGCATTACCAAGGTCATCTGCATGGAACCATCTGGAACTGATTTAATGAGAAGAACATAGAGACATTACACACACACACACACACACACACACACACACACGCAGAGGAGCTGATACTTTACAAATAACATCCAGCAGAAGGTCGAGTTGATCTGGAGGTCATCCTGAGAACATTCAGTACCTCAGAACTTTATCTGGGTCGTTAGATGAGAAGACAAAACACACACACACACACACACACACAGACACACACACACACACACACAGAGAGAGCTCATATGTCCCTGATACACTGCAGTCCCTCAGATTAAAGTCATAATTTAAAGAAAAACATTTATTCATTGACGGCATGGAACCTGGAGAACCCGGATCTCATCATCAGTGTGGGATCAACATGAAGACCAAACCAGGGGGGGGGCTTTATTTCAGGGAGGCGGGCTCATGGATACCTGAGAAAGCTCTATTCAAAACAAAAACAAAAGATAAGAGCGTTCCTATAAATATATAATGTGATTCTGCGCTGTGTGTACGAGAGGGGCGGGACTGAGAACTATGACATCATCATCAGCATCATACCTCCTGATTAGAAATACTGAACTGGGTCCTCAGTCGGGGTCAGCAGACAGCGGTTCTCACCAACCGTTCGGTCCGGGTCACCCCCCGCCCCACACGGACCATCAACGGACCAACCTCAACCCTAACGAGTTTCATTAACACAGGGAGAACATATCTCTGTATCTGTCAGTCAGACTGTAAAGTCTGGTGGAGGATGGAGAAAGCTCTGGGGTGGTTTCCCTGGGGGTGGGGGGGTTTACTGAGAGCGGCGGGGTGAGTTCGGTGTTGTTTAACTTGTCTGACCCTCACAGAGCCCCGATCGCAACACCAGTGGGATGAATTAGAACAGAGACTGTGAGTCTCATTCAGAATCGGTGTCTGACCTTTGGATGGACAGGAACAGACATGCTCCAAAAATATGCAGACAGCCCAAATGAGAGGAGAGGAAGCTGCTGTTGCATGAGGATGAGATGTCATGGAAACAGCGTTCAGATTAAAGAGCTGAAGCGATATATCGATCTGATAATGATGCGATTCGTTTCCATTAAAATCATTAAAGCAGTTTAATGAAGCAGAGTGTGTTTAGATGTCAGGGCAACCGGAAGTGGTTCTGCTCTTAATTCTAACAGTCAGTATAAGCACAGCGGCCCGGGGCTGGCTCGGTGAGGAGCAGGAGAACCCTGCGGTGGAGCTCTTACCGATGGTGGAGATGTGGGACGGGTGGAACTCGTTGTCTGTGAACCTGCAGAGCAGACACGTCTTCCCGACCCCCGAGTCTCCGAGCAGCAGCAGGCGGAACAGCACGTCGTACTGCTTCGCCATGATGGAGCCTCCGACCTCACACACACACGCCTCCCACCCGCACCTGCTGCATCCTGCACCCGGCCCCCGGCGTCTGCACCCGGCCTGCGTCGCCTCCACACGGGCTGCAGCGGGGTGGATGTGATGATGATGAGGAGCTGAAGCTCAGATGATGATGATGGTGTTCTCCTCAATTCGCTCACCTCTCCTCAGGGGCGGAGATTTCCCTCCCTTACGCTGATGCACTGCTCCCTGCCGGCCACACGGTGGCACTGCAGGACACATTATAGTACATTTATTCTATAAGGTCTGAATTTATGAGGTTCTGTATGTGATATAAATGTACAGAAATGTTTATTAAAGTGTTGGAAACGCCTCTTTACTCTACATTACTCCTCATTACTCCTGCAGGTTGAAATACAATCACATGTTTCAATAATATAATGTGATGATCATGAAAACCACTCTGATTTTGAGCGGGGTATAATAATTCAGTGTGTGAATGTGTATCATAATAGAAGTTGTTTATTTGTTTTTGTGCATTCATAAATTAAAACATTTTAGAGGATGAATGCATCCCGTATTTAGAAAAGTCCCGCCCTTTATTTCATTATTCGCTTTTAAAATTTCTTCCTGCCAAACGATTGGACGGATATTTAACGGGCCTCATGATGAGCCAATGGGCCGTTACATCGGAAATGCTCTATTCACAAGCGTCATAAATGTGTGTTTTATCATAATAGAATAGAATAGAATAGAATAGAATAGAAATCCTTTATTGTCATAACACCCCGCTTACACAGTATACATCGTACAACGAGATTTAAGCGCCTCTGTATATAAATAGCAAAAAAAAAAAAGAAAAAAGGGAAAAAATTGTAATGAGAAGTGTAACTCATGGATTTGTTTTTTCTATAAAAGTTCTTCGTTTGCAGCAGTACAAAGCGCTGTTGTTTTGGCGGGTGATTGTTTTTAATTCATTAAGATGGTCCAGAGCGGCACGGTGGCTTAGTGGTTAGCACGTTCGCCTCTCAGCGCTAGGGATTCCCGGTTCGAATCCCCATCTGGGTGGAGTTTCCATGTTCTCCCCGTGTCTGCGTGGGTTTCCTCCGGGTTCTCCGGTTTCCTCCCACAGTCCAAAAACATGGATCAAGTTAATTGAATTCACAAAATTGCCCCATATAGAGTGTGTCTGTGTGAGTGAGTGTGTGCCCAGCGATGGATTGGCGCCCTGTCCTGGGTCTATCTGCCCAGCGCCTGAGACGTTCTCCCCTGGATGGGCATGGGGAACCCCACCGCGACCCTAATTGAGGATAAGCGGGAGATAATGAATGAATGAATAAGATGGTCCACCTGAGAGACAACCTAACAAAACCCTCTGCTGCCTCCTGTCGGTCAAATTTTAAATTCGCATTATTGCGAATACGAATTGTGACGTTTTTAAAATAAAACACTGTTTAGATCGTTAGTGGCGAAGTTAAAGTCCTACATGATTTAGTGAGATCGAACTGAACAGAAACGTATCGATGTTTTAATTATATATTTAAATCAGATCATATATTTTATAAGAATAATGTATTTTAATGTACAGTTAATGAGCAGTAAGTAGATTAATTGGTGGATTGTATTAAGCGACTGAACCCTGTTTGGGCGGGTCGTCAGTGAAGCCGCTAATTTGCACGTCATGTGGCGGCTGATGACGTCACGCGGATGACTTGTAGATCTGTATAAAGTGGAGCGGCGGCGCAGCGGCTTCTAACTGTCCGCTCGAACTGTCGGCTCTCCGGTCCGAACATGGAGTCCGCACCTCCACCGGCGCGCTGCTTCAGAGACTCCCATCAGCGGGAGGAGCTGCGCGACGACGGCCTGCAGACCGAGACGTCCCGGGAGCAGGTCAGATCCGCGGCCGCGCCGCTATGCTAAGCTAACGGCTAACCGCGGCGCTCAGCGCTCTAACGCATTGGCATGTTCTCCTCATGAGGACCTGAGGGTTAATGTTAATGGGTTCGGGTTCAGTCCTCGGGGTTTATAAACCTGCACTTTATTATGTAATAGTTTATGTTTGTACTCTGATGAATCGACATCTAATTACTTACTAAATAACTATTTAAAATGTTTCAACAATATTTCAAGTCTAAATATGTGTTTTAAAAAAGGGTCTGTCCACATAAATAAGCCTGTTTAATTTAGAATGAGCTTATTTGACCACACCCACTCACTTCTGTAATTAGTAATAATAATAAAAGTGTATAAATAATAATAATAAAAGTGTGCTGTTTAATACCATACTGTACCCTGGGTCTGACGTCATGCAGCCTCTTCCTAATAGTGCCCTGCATGGTGAGTTTAAAATTCTGTAGGACCATTCAGAACATGAAGCATCATGGGAAGTGCTGCACCACTGACCAACACCATCCAGATTATAATGGAGCTCTGTGCTGAATAAAGCAGTTTGAGTGGGGGGGTCGAGTCCTTGGATCCGTGTGGAGATGTGGATGTCAGGGTTTTAATGGACAGAGCAACATGTTCTGTAATAGTCTGTAGGTGGTGGACCTGCTGTAATGCAGATGTGATGTCACCTCCACCTTGTTGTTGTGTTCCGATTTAGATGAAGGTGGAGCGCAGCGTTCGAGAGGCTCTGAGTGTGTTCCGTCAGTTCCACAGCGCACCGCAGTAAGTCTTCCAAACTCGCTCTACCTTCTCTAACAAACCAGGATCCCATCCAGGATCTTTTGCAGTTTCTCCCGCACTGTCCGGTTCTCCACTCGGAGCTTTGATGCACATCTGTATCGGTGTAATAATCAGATCTTTGGTTCAGACGCTGCAGCGTCATCAACGGAGTTTCATTTCAGCTGCGTGTTTGATTATTATACAAATGTGAGGTTAAACGGCCAGTCTGTCAGGATGTGGAGGTTCTGCTCTGAGGTGGAGGTCATGTGACGAGGCACCATAGCCAGATGGAAATGACCAGGTTCGACTGATCCACAGGTGGAGATGAAGATGGACTTCAATTGTAGACCTTTTAAATCCTGACTGGTTAATCTTGATTTTCAGAGCCGCTTTACTGCGAGAGCAGCACTATCAGTACCTGAAGAAGGGATTACGCCACCTGTCTGACACCTACGAGGTGAGAACAGAGTGCCTGCACAGGCTGGGCTTTTGGGTGGGGGGTCCAGGGTTTGCCTGACCATAGACCACCGACTGCATCCATGACACGAATCACCATCCACTGAGAGATGAAGCTTCAGAGATTCGAGCTTCCAGCAGAATATGGAGACGTTTAAAAATTCCTGACGGGCACATTGCCCCAATTCACCCACCCGCATGTCTGCAGAACCACAGAGGACCTGTGCTCAGACCACCATGCAGCCACGCCCCAGCTCGGACCTGGCGCCAATAACGAACCGTATTACAGTGTGTGCTCTCTCTCTCTGTCTCAGTGTTTGGATGCCAGTCGTCCGTGGCTGTGTTATTGGATTCTTCACAGTCTGGAGCTGCTGGAGGAACCCGTCCCTGCCTCCGTGGCGTCTGAGTGAGTACACGTGGTCCGATCTCCACGGTGACGGCGGGTCGAGTTCTCTTTACTCTGGATAACGCAGATCCGTGTATCAGACCGCTGTCACGTTCTCATGTCTGTGTTTGAACCCTTCAGCGTGTGTCAGTTCTTGGCGCGTTGCCAGAGTCCGACGGGGGGGTTTGCAGGAGGTCCGGGGCAGCACGCTCACCTGGCCCCCACCTACGCCGCGGTGAATGCCCTCTGCATCCTGGGTACGGAGGAGGCCTACAGCGTCATAAACAGGTTCCTACAGCCACGCCTGTCCCACCTGTCGGTTCTCCCGTCGCTCTGATCTCATAACCATGGTAACGGTGCGTCCCCCCCCCCCCCACCAGAGACACGCTCCATGACTTCCTGTGGTCGGTGAGGCAGCCAGATGGCTCCTTTGTGATGCATGTGGGAGGAGAGGTGGATGTCAGGTGAGCCGTGTGTGTGTTCACCTCGAGGCATATAGGCTACCACATTGACCCAACCCAGTGTGGGTTTCCAAATGTAGACTCTACAGCTCATGGGGTACCGTCTGTGTTTCCGTCGTGTACAGGAGCGCGTACTGCGCTGCCTCTGTTGCCTCCCTGACCAACATCATGACCCCCAGGCTGTTTGAAGGGACGCACAACTGGATTCTTAGGTTCTGTTCCGTTATTCTGTTGACGTTCTCTTCCACCGGGATCTGTGTAACCTGCCTTAACCTGGCTCTCTGTGTCTGGGGTTTTAGCTGTCAGAACTGGGAGGGCGGTTTGGGTGGCGTGCCCGGTCTGGAGGCGCACGGCGGGTACACGTTCTGTGGAACCGCAGCCCTGATCATCCTGGGAAAGGAGCACATGCTGGATCTCAAGGCTTTGTTGGTAAGTGCAGTGAATTTCTGACCTGGTGGTGAACCTGGTCCTGTGTCCTCACCTCGTCCCGTGTCCCCTCCAGCGCTGGGTCACCAGCAGGCAGATGCGTTTCGAGGGGGGGTTCCAGGGCCGCTGTAATAAACTGGTGGATGGCTGTTACTCGTTCTGGCAGGCGGGGCTGCTGCCGCTGCTCCACAGGGCGCTCTACAGCGACGGTAAGCGGCTTGTGCATTGCGTTCTCGCTGACGTGGCGCTTCAGTCGGACCCTAACCCTCTCGCGCCGCTGTACTTCAGGTGACGTGACCCTGAGCAGGACGGGCTGGATGTTCGAGCAGCAGGCCCTGCAGGAGTACATCCTGTTCTGCTGTCAGAACCCCGCAGGGGGCCTGCTGGACAAACCCGGGAAGTACGTTACGCTCCATTTTCATGCCGGGTTCATCCCGCCGGCCGGCCAAACGTTCATGACGTGAGCTGTGTTGCTTTCAGAGCCAGGGACTTCTACCACACCTGTTACTGTCTGAGCGGGCTGTCGGTCGCGCAGCACTTCGGAAACGACGAGCTTCACCACCAACTCGTTCTCGGCAGAGAGGAGAACCGACTGGTAAGAGTTCCTCAGCCTTCATGTTCTATATCAGAACCTCCCGATGGGCCTTCCTTAAACGGTTTGAGCTTGGAACTCTGTCCTCCAGGCTCCGACGCACCCCGTGTACAACATCTGCCCTGAGAAGGTGGCGCAGGCCGTTCAGCACTTCCACCAGCTGCCCGTTCCCACTGTGAGAGGAGATGAAGGTGCTAACAAACAGTCCTAGGCTTTGCTTTGATGTTCCCTCATGTACTCTGAACCTGACGCTGTCCAAACCTGCACTGGGAGACTGCAAGTTCTAAAACCGAACCGAATGGCCGGTGCAAGCAGATATACAGAGCCGTTCCTCGGAACCACTGACGGTATGGGTTTCTTACCCGCTCTCGGGGAGGGGTGGGTTCTTTTGATAGTGTCTTTATGTAAATGCTGCCTCCAGGTGCTGTGGAAATAAAGGTTTCCTCTCCTGATGATAAAATCTCTGCTCTGTGGACAATGTTTTAATGTCAAACCTGAAGCTGCACTTACTGTAAAGCACCAGAGGGTTTACAAGGGGAGTGGGAGTTTCCTCCACCTGGCACAGTGATTAATGGTAACACACTGGACTTTAGGAGATGTACAGGTGCCTTTTTTCAGAACCATGCTGATGAGGGAGATGAGACATAACAGGTTTAAGAAACTAAGCTGCCACAGTGACTCCTAGTGGCAAGTCCATGACCTGGTTCTCCAAACACTGACCTGAGGAATACAATGTACTGAAAGCGGCATGAATTAGAAAACAGCAGAAAAGAAAAACAAACTGAACTGTTAAACTCATCTCACTAAGAAACTTAATTCAGACTTATCTTTAAATATATCAACTCTTAAAACAATAGATCGAGAAAACGTAGTGCAAATAACATCGTGAACGTCATACTGCTGCCACCTTCTGGAACTGAATTGCAACTACAATGTTCTATTTGTTAAAAAATAAATAAAAAGTTCACCTCCAATAATTATCCTTACTGTTTATAAAATTAAACAGTGGCCTATCCCGGCACTTATAAGGTAAAAGGTTAGGTAACAGGTATGCATTAAAAAAAAAAAAGTAGAGCAGGATGAAAGGATTTAAGCTCTGTAAACGGATTAACAAGCCTAATACTCCGTTTTACCACCAGGTGGCAATGACGGGCTAGTTATGATCCAATGAACCCATTAGTGTTCTGTAATTTGATAAACAGTTTGAGTTTAGATTTAAACAATAGTGAATTAAACTGTAAAGGATAAAATAGTTTATTTGTAGTCTTCTTGTAAAGGTAGGCCTCGGTTCTACATCATACCACAGACGTCATGGAATGCAATCAAAGCTTCATAGTACAGACGCTGCACACAAACATAACGGGACTGAACACACGGGACCTGGTGTGGGGAGGGTGGAAACGAAACGGGCATACCTCCAGCGCCCTCTCACGGGGAGAACACCGTGGGCATGGAGGGTATAAAACGTGGAACATACAGACGGCGGGATAGAAACGCACTAACTCTTGTGTAAATATAAGAGTTTTCAGTCTCATCTAAACTCAGGAGTCTGAGCTAAAAGCTTGCGGATTTCTCCTTCTTCTTTAAAGCAGAGGTGGCCGGCTGTTTGATTGATCAGTGTTAATTATATAAAGTAGGCTCACATTCTTTAGAGGAGACGTAGAAAGATTTGGAGATACCGACCGCTCCGCGGGAACGGCCGTCCGAGAGGAAGTGTACGACAAAGTCAACAAAAAGACACATAGCAGTGCTGGACGCCTCGACCGGTCCCTCGAGAGGACGGAGGCGTGGAAAAAGACACGTGTCCTTAAATTGCAAAGCTGCCTTGTTTCGGGGTAGAGGTGTCGCTCAGTGCATGTGCCCGGACGCGCAGTGGACAGAGGGGCCCTGCATGGCAGGGGTCAGTCCCTTAGCCCGGCGCCACACACGGTAAGCTTCTAAACACATGGAACAGGGGGGAGGGGGGGGGGTCTCTGGTTGGTGCAGATTGAGGAGGAGGAGGAGATATGAGGGAGCGGAGTAGGAGGCACTTCTCCAGTGAGAAGGACGTGAGCGGGAGGCGCCGCCGAACTTAGCTGGCCTCCAGACGGACCTTCTTCCTGTTGAGAGGCTCCTCTGGTTCGGACTCCGAGGTGGAGTCGGAGCCGCCGTCGAACGCCGACACGGCGCTCCCTTTGGGGTTAGTGTACAGGCTGCTGTCGGAGGACGAGGAGTAGCCGCCCTGCAGCTGTGAGGTCCCCTTCACCTTCTCCAGGGCGCGAACTGACACGAGATCAAAAGAGGACATGTTTAGAGGACGTAATAGACACTGCACACACACACACCCGCACCACCAGGTCAATGTCACTGCAGTACTGAGAATCATCTACCACCATAATGACAGTTCAGATTACAGGACTACAGAATGTAAATATAGGACTACAAACCCCATCTGTATGCTCAGTGGAGCTGATCAATTAAATAATAATGAATGAACATGATCAGATTTATAATTACAGCTTCAGTCAGCAGCCTACACTGTGTGTGCGTGCGTACACACACTGCAAGGAGTCAGAAATAATAAGTGTATCCCATGAGCCACCCGCTGCAAGTTGGCACAGGGGACACGGAGCAGATGGCGTGTAGCCCCATGGTACGATGGCCACAGCGCGGCCCTCAGTGGTGCTGGCTCCGCCCACCTTGCTGCTCCAGCTGAGCGTTCTGCCGCTTCAGGTCATCGATGTCCTGCTGGTGCGTGTGATTTTTTCGTCGCATGAACTGGATGTACTCTGTGGCTTTGTCCAGGATCTGCGCTCGAGAGGCCTGTTATGGTCAGAGCAACACAAGGAGAGGAGAACATGTTAAACTACAGTTCAGACTGAAGCGTCGGGTGAATAAACAACACTGTTAAAAAGCTGGTTATTAAAAAAAAAAGTATAAACACTTTTCATCTGAACTGTTTACCACCGACGGACTGTGAATCATCTCACTGAGTCATTTAGAAGATTCAATCGCCTCACTGGACTAAACAGACTTCTGAAAGTCAGACGTCCGTGTCCCAGACGTCCTGCAGTGGAACCTGAGCCGACGGGGCAAGCGCCAGCCCTCATGTGCGTGTGAGCACTGACGTCGCCTCCACCTGGCAGTCCGTAAACACTTTCTGTTTCGTTTCTGGGCCGTGGTGTATGAGGGACAGGTGCATGTTGAAATCAGAGTTATTTTTAAATCCTCAACGGCCCGATGCACTCAGCAGGGGGCAGTGTGGGTGGCGTGTCAGACCGAATGCAGTGGACGACGTCAGTCAAATCAGCGCTGTGTCCTTAACGTGTCATATAGACTATTTAAATATTCAAATCGTCTCAACGGGCAGACCGTCCCAAGCTTCAGGACACGGGATTTTTAAACGTACACACAGAACCAGCAGAACGGCCGGCCGGTGCGGCGCGGGCACACATACCCACGCTGCTCACCCACCTTTTCACCCTGTAAGGCAGGGACGGAGTCTCGCAGGCTGTGAAAGCTGTCTTTGATGTGGTCTCTGCGTTTGCGCTCCAGCGCATTGTGATGAGCTCGTTTGTCTGCCTGCAACAACAGACAGAGGCACGAAAGTCAGGACCATGGTGCACTAAACCGTCACCGTGGTCACTGCGGTCACCGGGTCCTGACTGATCAACCTTTAGAACATGTCTCTTCATAGTTTAAATGAGACAGTGGGGGTGTTAGACTGCGTCGTGTTCCAGTATGAGAGACATATGGGATGGATGAGCACCTGACAGAGAGCTGTGTTGTTATAGACTGTATCAGACACTCAGAATTATTATTATTATTTGTGATAATAATCATGGTAAACTTCAGAATTGAAGTTCACCATGCCCCTCCATCTTCATGCCCTGGGTTACAGGAGGTCATGTGATCAAACCATTATTTCCTAAATGAAAACCTGCGTTCGTTAATTTAAAGTCATTTTCCGGCGGAAAGCTCACGGAGCCGGCTGCAACAGGAAGTTGATAAACATATGGTCGCCTGCGGGAGGCGTGATGGGCGGGGCGGGGCCTGGACAGTATAACCTACACAGCCATTAAACCCGTTTCGGCTGCCGTGAGTCAGTGAACAGACGCTTTCGCTTCGGCCAGCGCATCAACAAAACACCACACACAACATACGGCCGGGCGTGGCCCCGCGCCCATACAACACGGACGCTATGTCCACCGAGCTGTGTTTCAAACCACATGCTAATTCCACCATTGTCCTGTGTAATGAGACAGGGCCTGTCCAACCCCAGGAGCGGTCGCTCTATTGTTACACACACACCATCTTTACATTATGAAACATACAGCAGACAGACTCAGGTGATGGGGGGGGATGGGGGGGGGTTCTGATGAGATACTCAGATCTCAACATAACTTCCTCAGAACACAAAAGATCAAAGAACTCAGATCAGACATCTGGACTCCAATCTGTTTCAGCAGCGAAACAAAGACTGTAGGTTGGTTCCAGCAGCGCAGACCGTAAACACGTCCGAACCTTCACCCCGAGTGACCTCACAGACACGGGTTCCATAAGAACGCTCACGGTCCGACACGGGGATCAGAACTTAGAGTCCGATCAGAACCCCTCTCAGGACCAAACGTCCATCTCGCCGGGTGCAGGTCCAGCTGTTTCGTTGGCTGAAGACTCAGTGTTTTGTGCGTTTTTAGACCTTTTGTTATTTTTATAGTTTCATGAATTAAAACACAGCCGTTAATCTGCGCCGTGCTTCATGAACAGCTTCAGATGTCTGAGATCAGATGGGATCAGATTTATAATGTGTATGCTGTGGCGTTCGTTTCGGTTGGTGCTACGTGAACGCCGTTGGTACACACATCAGAATGCCAAACCATGCGTGCTAATGCCTTTGAGGCGTATACCTGCTCTATAACACCTGGGTGTCTTCTAACCAAACAAGTTATCATTACACACGTCTCTCTGAGCGTCACATGACTCAGTTTACTGACACGCAGCTCCCGAAAGTCTGAAAGTCTACTGAAGTCCACGGCCGTGGCGTGCTCTTAGCAGAAACCAGGAAGTCACGTGGGTCACATTATAATGTCCTCAGGACTCCTCTCATGTTATCGGTGCTCAGAACACAGCGCGGTGGAGGACACCTTCAGTGCGCGGTCTATGTACTCGAGCAAGGGTTTCTACCTGAGTCCAGTCAGGGGCTCGAACCCGGTACTATTAAAGTGTCCACACAATAAAAAAAACATAAACTGAAGCAGGATTACAAGAAAAGGGGAAAACAGCTGTTGCTATAGCAACCATCCACAAGCTTACATCACTTCATTGTCTACTCTCTGCTTGAAAAAGAATAAAAAGCCCCTGATGTCGTGCAATTCTCTGGAAATCCTTCTCTTATTAAGTTCCTAGAAACGTCTGGGTCGAGAGAACCTCACCTACCGGTCTCCAGTCCGACCTCAACCGGATTCCCTCTGCCCACTTTACCATAATAAATACAAAATCTGACCTCCATCAGTCTGAGCGGTAATGTCTGAGGGGTGTTAGTGGTTACAGTATTTGTATGTTTGAGACTAACTGGGTGTTACCAGATGAACTTTATACCTGTGATGATCGAACAGTCTAATGTGTCTTTCAAACCCTGTGTGATGTACACAAACCATTAAGATGCTCGCGTTGCAGACGCGTGCCATTACATCCTTTTAATGCCTGAAGGTAGAAAACAGTTCCAGTAACAGTTCCAGTTTGAGTAAACAGTGTGGGAGAAACCGCTGCAGAGCCAAGCATTAAAAAAAACAGAAGTTACGATACGGGCGTAAACAACATGCCTGCAAGGGTTTAAAACGCCGATGCCCAAAAAAAAGCAGAAACACACCAACGTGGTGGCTGTGAAACAATCTGCACGTGGAAGCACACAGTGGAGCAGAATAAAGCCTGATAAGTCCTTGTCTTTTACCCGTATGATAATGGGACTAAAGGAGCCACCTGAATTTGCTGATTGGCAGGTGTCCCCATATTTTTGTCCATACTGCTGATGCCTCAGATTTAGAAATAGGATGTTTAATAAGTTGAGGTGAGACACGTCCACATACTTCTGTCTATACGGCATTATAAATTCTGAGATATTTAAACATAATCAAAGCACAAAAGTCCAGAGTGAAATTCTAATCTGAGGATGATGACGCTGTTGGTAAAAACAAACGTCAACAGAACTGGAAATACAGGATTAATCCTACAGTTTTACTCCATCATAAAGAATAAAACTGAGCTATAGAGAAAAAAAATACTTTATGTTTTTCATTGGCTTTAATGAGCTTTTTTACAGTTTATAAAAACTTTCATCATGAAGAATAAAATTAATCCTCATTAATAACCTTGACGTAATCGAGAGCGGTGCAATACCGCGATCAGCCTGCAGAGGGCCGAGAGCCCGAGACGAGCACAGCCGAGAGTCGACTCACATACGAGCCTTTAAAATCGAGTCGACTCCGCAAAGTACTATTGATTCCGCTCAAGTTCACGACGTTGACGATACAATTTACAGACGATACTGCGCGACAGATCAAAGCGTTTACAGAAGGCAGATCAAAGAGAGCCGCTCGATGAATTAACCCCACGATCCACCGACATCACACTCCACAACGCCGCGTGTTCGGCTCGCTTTAGAACGTTAGTGCGAGGAATCGACTCTTCTTTGGAACACGCTCCGAGTCAAGCCGGAATCGACTCGGAGATCGTACCCGCGAAATCGCGCAGTTTAAGCTTAAAAAAGGCTTTAAACACGACGTTTAACGGACTGAGTGTGAGACACAGAGCTGCCCGCCGCTCGTCTGGTGTATTTAGGGATTTTTGATGGTAACAGAAGTCTTATTCGAGCTCATCTGGGTGCGGAGTTGATAAACAGAACGCTTTCTGGTTCTTTAAAGC
>JAFMOD010000406.1:563734-584734 GCA_019802435.1 Corydoras maculifer | reverse complement strand
ATGAAGCTGAACGGTTTGGTTCCTGGACAGCAGGTACAGTTCCGGTCCTCACACAAGGACGATAAGGGGGTCTTGTTCAGTGCCGCTGCCACTTACAGAGCCGATGAGACAGGACAGGTGGACCTGTCCCGACACCCGTCTCTGGGTGGTTCCTACACCGGGGTGGAACCCATGGGCTTGTTCTGGTCCATGCTGCCGGACAGTCCTCACCAGAAGCTGCTGAAGAGAGACGCGTCCAGTCCGGTTCACATTGACATCGAGGTTCTGAGCGGCGGACAGGTCCTCACCAAAGAGTCCACCGAGAGGAGGTTCATGGCGGATGGAGTCAGAAGAGTTCCTGTAAGAGACGGCAGGTTAAGAGGAACCCTCTTCATCCCACCAGGTCAGTTCCCTCTTCTCTAAACTCTTTTCACAATGTTGGACGCATACATTTGTCCAAAATACATGGGACACACCAGGATCTAAAAGGAACTAAAGTCCTCTGAGCCAAAGATTAACACTTTAAATGCATTCAAATGTATTATGTAGTTTATATTAATGCTGTGACTTTATTAGGATCAGCATTCAGAGGCTTTAACCTTCAATCAGTGGGATCTAAATAAATTTGAAAGGAAAATAAATTTTACATTTGGAAAATTATGATTAAATCAGCATCGTTTTTAAAGGAATTAGAAGCGAAGAGGAAACTTTGGGCATTTATTTGAAAACTCTGTTCAGGTGGAGGTTCTTTTCCTGGAGTTCTGGATCTGTACACCTTCAGTGGTCTGATTTGTGAACCACGCGCTGCCCTCCTCGCAAATAAAGGATACGTGGTGTTCGCTCTGGCCTTCTACAGATACCAGGACATGCCCAAAACCATTGATAAGGTCGATCTGGAATACTTTGAAGAGGCTCTGACCTTCCTGCAGATGCAGTCTGAGGTCAGTAGAGCTGAGGATGATGTGCTGCTGCTTTAATCTCACAAGCCATTGGGTTAGGTAAACCTGTCAGCTAATCAGCATGAAGATAACCATGAAGTTCGAACCGAACATTAATGATTGAGCTGGAAACACAAACACAGAATGGTGCCACGTAGTGACTAACAGAACATCTCATGTCAGTCACTAGGTGGCACTGCAGACCAAGTGAAGACTAAATTCTAACATCTTATTTTTACAGGTGAAACAAACAGGAGTCGGTTTAATATCAATCTCAAAAAGTGGAGACATCGCCCTGTCCATAGCATCCCTCCTCCCCAATGTGTCGGCCACCGTGTGTGTGAACACCTGCTGCGCCAGCTCCGTGGTGCCGCTGCACTATAAAGACCTGGTCATTCCGGCCCTCGAACCTGACCGAGAGAAGCTGGCCGTCCTGCCGTCAGGTGTGTTGGATATCAGATACACGCTGCCCGACCCGATGGAGGAGCAGCACCGGGCCAGCATCATTCCCATCGAGCGCGCCCCCGGCAGCTTCATGTTCATCGTGTCGGGAGACGACTGGAACTGGAACAGCGTCCGGTTTGCAGAGCTGGCCAGCAGTCGACTCCGAGAGCATGGAAGGAAAGAACCTGAAATTCTCTACTACCCTAATGTAGGGCACTTCATAGAGGTCCCCTACATGCCCCATTACCCGTCCGGAATCCACGCTGCAGTGGGGCAGGCGGTCGCCTTCGGAGGAGAAGCCAAAGCCACTTCAGAAGCTCAGGTGGATTCCTGGAGGAGGATCCAGGAGTTTTTTGAGAAACACTTGAAGCATGAAGCTCCTCAGTTAAGGTCTTTACTTTAATCAGTTTATCACAATGCAGTTCACAGCTTAGGAGAACATGCCAACTCCAAACAGGAAGGACATTGTGGATGCGAGAGTGCTGTCCACCGTCACTGCATCACCTTCAGTCTCCAGTCCTCCAGTTTCACGCTGATTTTAGTTCATTTAACTACACTGGAATTGTTTTCCTGTAGTTTTCAGAAAAGACGAGTTGTTTCACCTTTCTGCAGAATGTGCACTAATTTAAAAAAACTTACTTGTCTGAATGTCTTTAAGTGTTTAAAATGTAACATCGTTCTGTTTGTCACCAATAAAATGAAATTAATTTCTCTTAAAATGACTTCAGTCTTCCTGAATTCCACTTCACGGATCAGACAGATAGGGTTTGTAGTTCTACAGTTCCATTCTGTAGTCCATCTGTATCCCCACGTACTCTGTTAGTCCCTATTGGTATGTTCTCTGATGACCAGGACCCTTGGAGCTGGTGTGATTAGGGTGGTGGATGATTCTCAGGACTACAGTGACACTGACCTAGTGGTGCAGGTATGTAAGTGAGTGTCTTCATACTTTTGTTCCTGTAGTGAATGTTCCGGATCGTGTCTGTCGTTCTGTCCTCTGATGTGAGTTTTCTTTAGACAGAGCTGGTATTAAAAGGTTCCTGTTTATGATCCATCTCTAAACCCCAGAGGAACCGGAAGTTCTCCACCGAGAGGCAGATGTTCAAGGACTTCTCTCTGTGTGTGGAGGTTTCTAAAGAAGTGTCTGCTATTCATCTGAACTGTGCAGCTCTGACTGATTAATACTCCCCTTTCCAGTTTCTTTTCTGAAGGGGAATGCTTCCTCTTTCTGACGGACCCTGAGGACTTCAAGGTCATCCAGATAGAACGCGGCAGTGAGGAGCGCTGTGCAGATTCACTCAGCATCCTCAATATCCTGTTCCTTTATGAACTCCATCATCCTTCAGGCTTCAGTGCAGAAAGCAACTTCTCCATTCTCACTCGACTCGTCTTCTGGAGCGTGGGAGTCGGGGACGTGACGCACCTCTGTGGAGCTTAAAGCTTATTTAAGCAAAGACTGAGGAATTTATGACGCCCATAAGACCTTCATCATGTGTTCACGATCCAGACGGCACCCATCGAAAACTCATGCACCCTACTGAACATCCAGAAGTCCTATCCCATCACATGCCACTTAATTAAATGCACTTCCTTATTTTTAGACCCAGTCTTCCTCATATCAGCTTCACTTATCATAGAGATTGCTGGTGGAGTGTGTGTGTGTGTGTGTGTGTGTGTGTGTGTGTGTGTGTGTGTGTTTAAACCCTGTCTCTGTACACTCCACCCCACACCTCCACCTTACTGCTCCACCTTGTAACTGTTGAATCAGTAGGTCAGTTTCTCATCCTCCATCAGTGATACAGGATGCTGCAGAGGAGGAAGGCATGTTATTAAAGCTCATGTGGGTGAAATGGGAAGGTAATAATTGCTACCGATTGGATTCTTTGTTCTTCATTATGTAAATATAATGAATGCTTTATGTTAATGAGGTGGAGGGGACCTGGCCCCCGGTTCAACATGCTCCAGTGCGCAGACTTCAGGGTAAACAGCCTGTTGTAATGCTCTGCTCAAACAGAGAAGCTCCCTGTTCTCCTGTCAGCTGTGCTGAAAACCTTGTGTTTAATAGCCTGCACACGCACACACACACGCGCACACACACACACGCACACTCACACACACTCACACACCAGAAGGCAGTGCGCATATGGACTGAGCGCGGCTCCAGACATGCGCGTTGATTGGGGTTTTCTGGAGAAGGTAAGCTGATGGTGTTGGTGGTGCCTGCTGACGGTCGGTCTCAGACAGGTTCGGTTCTGGAGCTCACACCGTGTTTGCTCTGCTGAACCAGGGACCCTCTCGCTCCCGGGCGAACCCGCTGAGGTTCTGTTCTGAATGATGGCGCAGGCGCAGCGCACAGGCTCCCGGCTCTGATGGACCGCCTCGGCCGCCCGGCATGAAGCACCATGGACGCGCCGACCTGGCTCTCCGTCACCGATAACGCGACGGCGGGGAACGGCAGCACCGCGTCGCCCCTGCGCGGCTGGACGGAACCGGGGGCGGGGGACGCGGTCAGGCGGCTGTATGAACCGCGGGAGAGAGCCTACCGGGACTTCACCGTCTGCGTCCAGATCCTCATCCTGATCGGCTCTCTGTTGGGTGAGTCTGAGGTTGGGTCTCACCATGCTGCTAACTCTCAGGGTCTGTGGGTCACCTCGGTACAGGTCTCATCCATCCATCCATCCATCATCTTCAGCTTCATTCTGTTCTGGGGGGGTTTCCCGTGCCCATCCAGGGGAGAATGTTTTGGGCGCTGGGCAGATACACCGAGGACAGGGGGGCAATCTATCACTGAACACACACTCACTCACACATACACACTATATATGGGGCAATTTGGAGAATTCACTTGACCTTGATCCATGTTTTTTGGACTGTGGGAGGAAACCAGAGAACCCAGAGGAAACCCACGTGGACACGGGGAGAACATGGGAACTCCACCCAGATCTGGATTTGAACTGGGAATCCCCAGCGCTGAGAGGAGAACATGCTCACATGTTAATAAAGCATGCGGTGTTAGCGGTACCATTTAAAGAGGACATTGTGATTATAATGGTGAACCTGAGGCTTTAATCTGAGCTTATCTTCACCCGGGACATCAGACAAACAGTGTAACAGACACGGGGCTCGACGTAGCTCAGACTTTACAGAGTTTTGGTCGTTGAGCTGACATTCTGAAGATAGGGGGGTTAAATTCTGAGACCATTGGAAGTTGCCACTGTGATACCTCACTGATATAAGCTGCTGTCACATGGATGACCCTTTGGTTGAACCTCAACCATGAACTTTGGATGCTTATGGGTCACTTTGAATGAAAATGTATGTCATGTAATCTTTATGTACATACCCACTAAATGGGCATCTCATTAGTGGTGTGTGTGTGTGTGTGTTATACAATAACACAGCCCCTTACTGTGTGCTTTATCAGTTGTATTTATATAAGCTGAATCATTACCATGTTGAGTTCTTATGTAACGTATCATCTTCTGTTCTACAGCGGTCACAGAACAACTGCTCAGTTAAAGATTCTGTGTGTGTGTGTGTGTGTGTGTTACACACTCTGTCCCTCTGCTTATCATCATTCATTCATTCATTCATTAACCTGCTCATCTTCTAACCTGATTATGTTAATGAGAGTCATGGCGGTGCTGGAGTCTGTATCCATATTAAAGCTTCTATTGAGTTCCGTACACTTTATGCATAAATGTACACATTTGACCTACAGGAGGCGCTTCACTGGGAGGTCCTTTGGGAGGTCAGTCACTGGTGTTGGGTGAAAGAACCTGTCTCACAGTCTGTTTCTGTGTTCTAATTCTCATGGTTCTTTCCCAAAATGTTATCACAAAGTTGGATGTAGTTCAGAATGTATGTCCGGTTGATTTCATGCTTTACTGTAGCGACGGTGTGATGGTGTGATGGTGTGATGGTGTAATGTTATGATGGCGTGACGGTGTGACGGCGGTGTCCAGCTCCGTTCTGATCATACGGACGTCGTGTGTGATTGAACATCTGATCTGAGAGGCTGGATGTTTGTTCAGTTCTTTGCTTCTCTGTTAAATTGATCCTGGTTTCCAAGCAGCCATCTGATTTTATTGGTCAGCTTTGTTGGTGGAACAATGGCACAGAACATCCTCATAATCTCTCGTCCGGTCGGCCGCGGTCAGACGTCGTGAGGATCTTTATTACCACGGCGAGGAGTGATAACACGCTCGTCTGTTTAATGAGAACCTGGAGATTAAAGACCAGAGCTTCAGCTGAAAAACACTCAGAGGGTTCTCTGTATGTGTGTGTGTATGTGTGTGTGTTAGGGTTCTGTGCGTGTGTGTGTGTGTGTGTGTGTGTGTGTGTGTTTTGTGTGTGTGTGTGTGTGTGTGTGTGTTGGGTGTGTGTGTGTGTGTGTGTGTGTTAGGGTTCTGTGTGTGTGTGTGTGTGTGTTAGGGTTCTGTGTGTGTGTGTGTGTGTGTTAGGGTTCTGTGGCTCTTTGTATGTAAAGAAATAAAAGAAACCAAAAACGCCCGAACCAACAGAACGTTGAGAACACGCTGCAGAAACAGAATGGAATGCCTTTGATCTTCTCTTTGATCTTCTCTTTGATCTGTATCGATGTGTAATACTGAATGATCATCAGTCAGCTGATCAGGGAGTATAAACGGGGAGACGGTGTTCAGGGAAGTCGGTTCGGCGGCAGACGGGCGTGAGAGTGTTTCAGAGAAGCTGTCCATCGGTTCCCGTCATTTTCTCAGTGAGAGTAATAACACAGATTGATACGATGTCACGGACATCAAGAAGAACTAAACGTCCCGACCCCCGTTCAGAGGAACCGAGTCAGCGGGCCGTGGAACTAAACTAACAGACTGAACGGTTCCGGTACCCGTGTTGTGAACTTGCGTGTACTGTGTCCTCACTTGTTTCAGGCAACGCTGCCGTGCTGTGGTGCGCCTGCTGTACCAACGTCTTCAAATCGGTCACCGGGCGCTTTATCAAGAACCTGGCGTGCTCGGGCATCTGTGCCAGCCTGGTGTGCGTGCCCTTCGACGTGCTCCTGAACGCCAGCCCCCGCTGCTGCCTGTGGATCCACACGCCGCTGCTCTGCAAGGCCATCAAGTTCCTGCACAGGCTCTTCTGCTCGGTCACGGTGCTGAGCTTCACCGCCATCGCGCTCGACAGGTAGGAGGCGGGGCTTATTACATTAAGAGTAAGGGTGGTGCCAAGCCACGCTCAGTGATGATGATGATGTCTGTAGGTACTACTCCGTGCTCTACCCGCTGGAGAGAAAGATCTCAGATGCCAGGTCCAGAGATCTGCTGGTATACATTTGGGTGCACGCCGCGGTGGCCAGCATTCCGGTGTTCGCCGTCACCAACATCACCGACGTCTACGTGGCCTCCACCTGCTCCGAAGGCCACTCGCTGGGGCACCTGGTCTACATGGTGCTCTACAACCTCAGCACTGTGATCTTACCACTGGCGGGCGTGTTCGTGGTCATGGTTCTGATCCGGCGAGCTCTGAGCAGCAGTCAGAAGAAGAAGGCCATCATCGCAGCGCTGCACACCCCACAGAGCAGCGTCTCCATTCCGTACGTGTCTCAGAGGGAGGCGGAGCTCCATGCCGCGCTCCTGGCCATCGTGCTTTCCTTCGTGCTCTGCAGCGCCCCCTATGGTGCCTTGCTGGCCTATCGGACGCTGCCCGTGGCGCCGCCCGTCTCGGAGTGGCTGCACCTGACTGCCACCTGGCTGCCGAAGGTGTCCCTGCTGACCAACCCTCTCCTGTTGGTGACCGTGAACCGCTCAGTGCGGCGCCGCCTGCTGGACGCCCTGGCTCACCTGCAGCGTCGCTACAGCCGGAGGAACAACTCCATTGGTGTGAGCCGCGCTCCCGACGCCGGCGCTCTGAACGGCGAGGTTCTGGTGCGCTCGGGGAGCCAGCTGCTGGAGATGTTCAACATCGGTCAGAGGCAGATCTTCAGACCCAGCGAGGAAGAGGAGGAGGAGGAGACCAACCAAATCCCAACGCGGGCTCATTTCCAGAGGCGGCCGGGAAAGACAGGGGGGGCGGCCCCGCATGTGGACGGGACGAGGGAGGCGGGATCGCTCCCCAAACATTCCCCGGTCCAATACTGCGCATACTCTTCCTCCCAAGTGGCCCCCGCCACACCTTCTGATCCTGAAGATGCCACCCAGTTCGGGTTCGGGCCCTTCGAGCTGCCGCCTCAGTGGCTCCCGGAGGCCCGCAACAGCAAGAAGAGACTGCTGCCCCCGCTGGGCAACACGCCCGAGGAGCTGATCCAGACCAAACAGTCCAAAACACGAGCCGAGAGGCGCATCAGCCGAAACAACAAAGTCAGCACCTTCCCCACCGTCGACCCCTGACGGCCAATCAGATACGTCTGGTCACACAGAGGTCCCGCCCCTTTAACTCCCGCTGATTCTGCTCGCTGTGAGTATAATGTCCTGTGAGGATGACGATGGACTCACTGAGCTGTCACTCAAACTGCCACCAAAACTGAATCTCACACACACACACACACACACACACACACACACGCATACGCACACTCACACTCACACACACACACACACTCACACACACCATGGTTTTTAAATCAGAGTGGGTTTGTAATGACAACTGTATACAACTGACTTCTTTGTAAATAAAATGTGCTGAACATGATGATGATGTCATAAAGTGTTGGACACACTCGCACCATGGACGGTCTCAGGTTTGTTCCCAGACAAGTAGCAGCAGGTGTGTGTGTGTTTGTGTGTGTGTGTGTGTGTGTGTATGTGTGTGTGTGTGTGAGACCTGTATAAGGTAATTATTATATTATTGTTCCAGATGCTCCTCTGATCCCAAATCTGATGACATGTGATACAAATGTGATGTCCTCAAAGCCTCTGTAGGTGTAACGAGTGGATGTCCTGATACTTGTGTCCATGTCGTGTACTACAGTCAGCGCAGGACATCAGCTGGTACTTATGAGTATATAAACAGTACGTTTGGGACGAAGCGGGTCAGAGATGTCCACGGTACCGCCGGATGAAAGCCCCTCAGATGGACGAGGTCCGGGGCATTTGTCATGAGTTTTTATTTTAAAAGCACAAAAAAATGATGGGCTTTGATTAATTAGTGATTCGGTTGCCTGGTAACAAATAGTCAGGATTCATTTAAACCAGAGTGATTCATAATCTGGGATTTAAGCCTCTTGTTAGTCTCTCGCTCTCCCTGTAATTATAGATCATTAACGAGTCCTGAGAACAGAAAGCACGAGCATTCATACACATTCTAATGAGATGCCGTTATTCAGATTATTCATATCATGAGGTCACGTGTGCTGTGAATCCTGACTCAGACTGACTCAGATTCATTTGAACTGATTCATGTTGACTCAGACTGGTTCAGACTGGTTGAGTATGGCACAGCCTGACCACCCCATCACCTTTCATTAAAAACAGAGAGAGACAGACGGGAGAGTTCATGAGCCTGCTGTGGTGCCACCACCAGTCTCATCTCAGATCAACCTGATCAGCAACTGTGCATCAGACCGAATCAGACACATCACTTTCCAATCCACCACCCAGCAGTCCAAAAACATGGATCAAGGTCAATTGAGTTCTCCAAATTGCCCCATATAGAGTGTGTCTGGGGGAGTGAGTGTGTGCCCAGTGATAGATTGGCGCCCTGTCCTGGGAGTATCTGCCCAGCACCCGAAATGTTCTCCCCTGGATGGACCCCCCCCCACCTAGCACATGTTTTAAGATTTTGATCCAGATTGCAGATTAAGGTTGAGTGAGGAGGTAACGCTCAGCTGGCTTCCTGTTCGTGATCTCCGAGCTCCCGCCAACCTCTGTATGTAGAACACACGGCAAGTTCAGCGAGGACAGCCCGAGTGCTGGTAGTGAAATCCACGTTGCCATGGTGACGGGTTCCATTCATCAGTGAGTGTGCTGCCGCTTTGCTGTTCTCTCCATCATTTACTCTCTCTCGCTCTCTTTCTCTCGCTCTCTCTCTATGAATGAGCACTCTTGATTACAGAGGAAAGGGTTTGGGATTACCATCATTACACAACCCTCTAATGAGGCATGACCCTCCAAAAAACTCCACATTACTCAGTTTGTATGACCCCTGATGGTGCACGATCTCGAATGAACCCTTAGGTGGTGTCCCAATGTTCTACAGAATCCTTTAATTAAGTCTTTCTCTCTTTAATCTGTCTAATCTGACCCTCTGAGACCCCACTCGAGGTTAGTTGGAATAATTGACTGTAAACAGGGTTGAAGTTGTACTTTTGGAAGGCGGTTAAAGCCTCCTTTGCCTGGTTAGCGCTACCTGCTGTCCGTTTGTCGTGTGTGCATCTGGCTCCAAGGTGGGCAGAAGTCCTGATATTGTTATATTGATTATATTATATTCATTTATTGTCACTTTTTTGATTATTCAAATGTTTTTATTGAAGGAATAATACATTACAGATCATATAGTAATTTTACAAACATCAATCAAACAAGCCCTGCCCCTCCCTTACCCCTTCAACCTCATGGTAGAACATCTAGAACAGTCACAGGTCCGTACACATATCGGTAGGTTCTCCCTGCTCGTTCTCCTGTGATGTTTGGACGTTTCCAGCCATCTCCTCTTCGTCCTCCTCTGGTTTCTCCTCCTCATCCTCCATCATTCCTGCTGTGGTCCACATCTCCTCGCTCTCAGATGTTGTGGATTCGTTCTGGGGTTCTGGGTGAGGACTCTCATCCATCTCTTCCTGTTTTGGAGGCTTCATTGGACCGACACTGAACAGGTCCTTCATTTCTTTTCTGACCTCTGCGACGGTTTCAATGGCTTTGTCACATCCCTGCTCACACATCTCTACGTCACAGTGCAGCTCCCTGTCCTGGGGGTAGACCTCCCTCAGCCTCCTGATTCGATTGGCCATCACCCGATGCTTTAGTTTTCTGGCCTTTAACTCTTTCGATCTTTCGATTTCTTCAAAATATGGAGCAGGTTCTGCCAGAACTTCCAGAGCCTCGTGTTGTAGTCTCTCGAGCTCCAGCGTGTCGTCACTGTGCTGATGCTGATGATGTTCAGAACCAGAGTTCCTCCACCAGCTCTGGGTCTGGTTGCTTTCCCTCTGCTCTCCGGCGGCTGTGACGAGCGTTCCCTCTCGTTCTTCATCTGGTCTCTGTGTTTCTTCTCCATCGTGCTCCGTTATCATCTCCACATAATGACTTAGATTTTTGTACATTTGTCTCTTCATTTCCCAGAAGTCGTGTTGCGTGGCCGTGTCCTCCTCTTCACTCTGAGACGTCATGGCAGAGTGAGCCTCACCTGCTGCTGTCATGATCTCCTCTCCAGCATTGCCTAATTCATGAACATCATAATGGAGAATATGTTCTTTACCCATCTGCAGTTCAATAACAGGTTCTCCCTGCTCCTCCTCATGTGATGTTTGGAGATCCTCTAGTTCTTGGATTTCTTCGGCTAACTCCTTTAAACCCTGCATAACTTCTTTCAGAGCGAGTTTGGCCTGCCTCACTTTCTCTTGCTTCTCCATGATGACCTTTTTCACTAACTTTTCCATTTCAGCGTAGCACCGCAGCCTCTCCTCCAGGATCCCGGCTCTTTGCTTTTCAAACTGCTGTTGATCATCCATCATCTCGTTGCACTCCTGCTGAGTGCTCTCCATCTCTTTCATCTTCTGCTCTTGTTCTAATTCCTCGATTTCATGTTTCTTCTTTAAGGTGATGTTTGTTAGCTGCTCTTTGTCCAGTTTATTCTGTAGCACCCTCCTCTCCTCCTTAACTTGGTTCCTGACGTTCTTCTTAGATCTTTTTTCCTTCTGAAGCTTTTGCTGTTCCTGCTGCCGTGCCCTTTTTGCTTCAGGTTGCTCCTCATCCTCACTTGTTCCTCCTCCCCAGCACAGCAGCATCCTATGCCATCGTCTCATGGTGACCTGTGAGAGAAGTCAGCTTCAAAGATTTACTTTTTTTTTTTGTTTTGTTTTGTTTTGTTATGAATTTACTCTCATGTTTAAAATAATTAAATATGAAGAAATTGATTTGTTGGCTGAGGGGGGCACAGTGGTTGCACTGTGCCCCCCTCAGCCAACAAATCAATTTCTTCATATTTAATTATTTCAAATAATTCAAATAGTTCAAATCTCGCTCTGGGTGAGTGAGTTTGCATGTTCTCCCCCTGTCTGTGTGGGTTTCCTCCCACAGTCCAAAAACCTGAATTTAAGGTAAATTGCCCCATAGAGTGTGTGTGTGTGTGTGTGTGTGCCCAGCAATCGATTGGCGTCCTGTGCTGTGTGTATCGGCCCAGCGCCTGACCCCTCCCATCAGAACATTTATACTCTTAAATTAAAGGTTTTTTAGTAATGTTTGTGTAAATGTGAGTAAATCTTCACCTTTGATGTTTTTGTGTCCTCGTGGGTTTCTTTAGCCTCTTTAGAACCTGCTCTCTCTCTGAGCGTCGCTGAAAGAATGAAGCAGTTGTTCGGTTGCTCGGATACGCAGATCAATCGACATTCCAAAATATGATGGACGGTGACGTCATATCACGGCACCGTCCTCAGCCCAGTGTTCTGTGATTAAGAACGTCAACAGTTCTGTGCGGACCGAATAAACTGTATCTTAATAAAAAAAAAACTTCAGGTGTCAGAACTAACAGAACTAAAACGTAGAACTGGCGCCACCCGCTGGTCATCTTAATTAATGCATTGCCACTCAATTCAGATAAAGGGGAGACTGCGAACCTCACGATATACACTATAGAGACAAAAGGTATTGGGACACCTACAGGAGCTTTAATTACACCCAAAGTCCCTCCCTCTTTTATTGATCCTGATTCTGTTATTTTGAGGATCTTATAAAAAATAAAATAAAAAAACAAAGTCAGCAGAAAGGTGTTTGTTTCTGATACAAATAATCTAAGCACAGCTAATCAATAGATTCCCAATAAATCAATAACCCCACCACCAGCGACATAGGACGGGTGTGTGTGTGTGTGTGTGTGTGTGTGTGTGTTCATATTTCTGTACAGATCGTGTTAATTTACTGACACGGCGTGATTTCACCTTTAAACCCAGCCTTCTGTACGGGACTGTGGAGGAGCAGATGTTTGTGGACATCAGGTTCAGGATCAGTCAGCAGACCGAGATGTGACGTCATCACCTTTTATTCGCCAGTCTGTTCTACAGAGTTTCCCTTTATTGGAATATATATTCAATAATTAATGTATTAAATAAAAGACTTCAACGCGTTAAAGAATCCTAATTTATTTTATATTATTTTATATATCTTCAAAGAGGGGCACTTTAATTAGGACGTCACGTGTCCTAATTAATCAACATTTATATTGTTTAGTGTTATTATTATTATAACTAGTTTATTGATTATGGTTAATTATACAGACAGGGACACATTCCACAGCTTTGGGTCCACGAAATGTGACGTCACAGTGATTAAAAAAAAACTTCCGTGCGCGCTCCCGTGAAGCCGGCATTAGAGCGGCGGGCGCTCGGGAGCGCGCACATCTCCGTCTCACCGGCAGCCGGCGCGTCGCTGCTCTGCCGAGAACCATGAAGTTCTGCCCGGAACTCCTCCGCGCCCTGAGCCGCGCCGCCAGGCCCGGCAGAGTGCTGCTCCCGCGGGGGACTGCTGTTCCGAAGCCCCGCTCGGTTCCGGCGGTCCGGTGCGTGTCGTCCGGCGCGGGCAGCGGTACCGGTACCGGATCCGAACCGGCGCTCAGAGCTCACACGCAGCCGCAGAAGAGTTCCGAGAGCGAGTCCGCCGTCAGGTTTGAGGATTTCATTAAGTTTGAATTATTATTACAGTTACTTTGTATTCCTGATCTCTGTAACAAAATCACCAAATCCCTTTGATCCTTCCACGTGTTACCAAACCCTGAGGGGATGCCGGGATGCCAGATTGGGCCAAATAACCGCAGTCATTAACTCTCAGAGTGTTTTGTCTTTCATTCATTCATTATCTCCCGCTTATCCTCTATTAGGGTCGCGGTGGGGTTCGCCATACCCATCCAGGGGAGAACGTCTCGGGCGCTGGGCAGATAGACCCAGGACAGGGCGCCAATCCATCGCTGGGCACACACTCACTCACACAGACACACTCTATATGGGGCAATTTTGTGAATTCAATTAACTTGATCCATGTTTTTGGACTGTGGGAGGAGAAAACCCACGCAGACACGGGGAGAACATGGAAACTCCACCCAGATGGGGATTCGAACCAGGAATCCCTAGCGCTGAGAGGCGAACGTGCTAACCACTAAGCCACCGTGCCGCCCAGTGTTTTGTCTTCATAATGCCTTTACAGTTTTGGTAAAAAGTTTGAGTTTTTTAATGACACGTCTGCTGGGAGTTGGTATGTTTTCCATGTGAACTTGCCCTGTAATGATTAGTGATCTGCTCAAGCAGGGGGGCATTCTGATCCGTGGACGTTGAGACAGCTTTCAGAAAGTCATGTTTAAATAATAATAATAATAAAGGAGATCCTCAGCAGTAGGAGAGAAAGTCTGGAAACTTTAACCTTTAACCTTCTGATCAATGATAGGACCTCAAACTATCTGCTACTTCTGCAGAATCACCAATCAATACCCATCAATACGTAGTGTTGTAAACCTCCACAGTTTTGTATTCCACAGGTGCTGACTCCATAATATTTAAACTATATAGAAGGATCCACCACATGACTCCTCCATACTGACTCTCCACCCATCCCACAGCAGAAAGGTTTTGCATGTTCTCCCCTTTGCTTCAGTGTGAGGGATGGGAGTTGGGTCTGATGAGTCACTAAATCAGATGATCTGCTTTCATTTATTAACATATGGACTGTAATAAGCCCAACATCCAACCCCACCCCACCCTACACACAGCTGGGATGAGAGTTCTTGTTCCTCAGATCAGGATGTGATACAGTTCCAGGTTCTGGTGTGTGAAGTTGAATCGGGTTCTTTGGGTCTCTCTCTCTCACAGGAACATCATTCAGAGGAGCAGAGAGGAACTCAACATCCTGACCAAACTTCAGCCGAAAATCAAACCAACACTGGCCATTCTACAGGTGCTGTCTGTCTGTCTGTCTGTCTGTCTGTCTGTCTGTGTGGCTTTAATCTCAATCTTTAAATGTGTGTGTGTGTGTGTTACAGCTCGGAGATGATAACTCTCTGTTGGACATTAATAAGGAGATGGCTGGAAGGGTGAGTGTTGTTCTTCAGATCATCGTCATCATCATCAGTTGTTGTTCCAAAACCATAATAAATAAACCTGTGAATATTAAATCAGCTGTAACTGAATCTGGAGGATGCTGATTGGTTGTCTCTGTGTTTGCAGGTGGGTTTGGACGTGATGCACATCTGTCTGTCTCATCAGTGCACCGAGGACGAGGTCTGCTCCCAAATCTCACTCTCCATCCGTTTACATATTTAAACACGTACATAGAGATTTCATTCATTCATTCATTCATTCATTCATCATCTTCCGCTTATCCTCTATTAGGGTCGCGGTGGGGTTCCCCATGCCCATCCAGGGGAGAACGTCTCGGGCGCTGGGCAGACAGACCCAGGACAGGGCGCCAATCCATCGCTGGGCACACACTCACTCACACAGACACACTCTACAGAGGGCAATTTTGAGAACTCAATTAACTTGTTCCATGTTTTTGGACTGTGGGAGGAAACCGGAGAACCCGGAGGAAACCCACGCAGACACGGGGAGAACATGGAAACTCCACCCAGATGGGGATTCGAACCGGGAATCCCTAGTGCTGAGAGGCGAACGTGCTAACCACTAAGCCACCGTGCCGCCCATAGAGATTTCATAATTATTAATTATGTGTGTGATTGATTCCGCAGCTGATTGAGGAGGTGTCCAGGCTGAACGAGGACCCCGTGGTTCATGGCGTGTTCCTCTGTCTTCCCACATCGTTCCTCTCCAGAAGAGTTCTGAACGCCGTCAGACCCGAGAAGGATGTGGAGGGGTGAACTACCATCATATCGTTTACATTATAAACACAGAGTGTTAGGACACACCCCTTAATCATCAGGTGGTTTAATTAGGCCCTTTAATGAAGGTGTAGAAGATGAAGCACATGTAACCATGGATACCAGAGAGCTGTGTTAGAGCTTTGTGCAAACAGATAGAAATGCAAACTGCACGACACCATCATGATTAAATCTACAGGGTCGTGTGAGGTGCCACAGGTGTGGGTGTTAGGACCTTTACAGCATTTTCAACTAAATAAAAGGTACCGAGATTTCTTATTCTGTGTAAATAAATGTGTGTGTGTGTGTGTGTGTGTGTGTGTGTGCGCGCGCAGGCTTACAGATCTAAATGTGGGACGCCTGGTTTTGGGAACTCCGTCAGAAGGTTTTATTTCTCCCAAAGCTGGAGCTGTGATGGAGCTTCTGTCTAGACGGGGTGTGTATGTGTGTGTGTGTGTGAGAATACCAGGTAGCAGTTAAATCAATAGAGCAGTCCTTGTGGTGGAGGTGAGTCGCCCCCTGCTGGAGGTGGATCACTTCTGATCTCTGTTCTGTAATGACGCAGACGTTCCTCTGGTGGGGAGGCGCGCTGTGCTGCTCGGGTTCGAGGGGCCGCTGACGGTGCTCCTCCAGTGTCTGCTGCAGCGTGAGGGGGTGGAGGTGCAGGTGAGCCACTGGAGCTCCGACCGGCTGCAAGAGCAGGTACTATTCAGACACGCTTGGATCTTTTTAACGAATTTGGGAAAGGCCTGATTTGAACACGATCATTATGGGATGTCAGAACCGGGAGCCGTACGCACTAAAAGACTGGGTTTGTTTCTCAGGTCCAGCAGGCGGAGGTGGTCGTGGAGATGGGTGCGGGGGACCTGACCCTCCCTCTCAGCTGGTTCCGACCCGGAGTGACCCGTCTTACCTGTGGGCCAGGTGTGTTCACTCAGGAGTCCAGTCCTCATTCATCTAAATGATTCAGTATGTGTGTGTGTCCTGTACACGTGTGTGCTGATGTCGGCTGGTTTTAGCAGATCACTCGGTTCCTGGGTGGAGGAGGGTGGAGGCTGAATCCTGCTCAGAGGTTCAAGCCATCAGCGCAGCTCTCCGGATGGAGGTAAGACGCCCCCTGCTGGATGTTTGTGTTCATTACCTGCTGAGTTTAGAACAAATCCTCCAGCACATATTCATATCAGAGTAAAGTCCTGGTTTGCATGTTCTCCCTCCAACTGGGAACTTTAATTTCACTCCACAGTTTAAAAACACGACGGATGTTCTGCAGGTATGAATTGATCTAACTGTGAGAACGTCACCGGATTGGTTCTATTTTTTTGGTAGAACGTGGTGAGGAGCTGCAGGAGGTGGGTGGAGGGCCGACAGTTCCGGGCGTGGACGCTGCGTCCCCTGAAGCTCCAGCCGCTGGCGTCGGTCCCCAGGTAGCAGACGGACCGCCTGTGGTGATGAGGCTGAGCAGTAGTGTCCGGTCTCTCATCCCCGTCGCGTCTGATCCACAGTGACATCCAGATCTCCAGAGCTCAGACCCCGAAGCCCATCACTCAGCTGGCCGCGGAGGTGGGGCTCCTGCCGGAGGAGCTGGAGATCTACGGACACTTCAAAGCCAAGGTTCAGCTATGCGTCCTCGAACGTCTGCAGCATCAACCCGACGGCAAATACGTCCTGGTGGCAGGGTAAGGTCCTCAGGTCTCAGTGATGTGGACACGCCGGCACCAGGTCAGGGGTGTCTAAACTCACTCCTGTGTGTGTGTGTGTGTGTCGTAGCATCACTCCCACACCTCTTGGTGAGGGGAAGAGCACAGTGACGATGGGTCTGGTCCAGGCTCTGTCAGCTCACCTGAAGCTCAACTCCTTTGCCTGTTTGAGGCAGCCCTCTCAGGGACCCACGTTCGGCGTCAAAGGTACGAGAGTGAGACGGAGCGGCATCGCTTTTCAAAACACACAACACACTGCTGTTATAACGTCTGAAATAATAACCAGGTTCTTCACATCAGAACATACTATAGAACTATACTATAGATGTCTTCTGTGACAGTTCCTTCATCTGCCTGCAGGGGGTGCAGCAGGTGGAGGCTATGCTCAGGTCATTCCCATGGAGGAGGTATACACACACACACACACACACACACACAGAGGGATGGTCATGTGCTGTAGCGGTGTGTTTTGGCCGTTGCAGTTTAACCTTCACCTCACCGGCGACATCCACGCCATCACCGCAGCCAATAACCTGGTGGCGGCCGCCGTCGACGCTCGCATCCTCCACGAGGCCTCGCAGTCGGACACGGTACTGCACACACACACACACACACACCTGTAACCTGAACGTCACACTGACACACTGATCCAGGGTCAGGCTGGACTGACGCTCTTTCCTTCCTCAGGGTTTGTACAGCAGGCTGGTTCCCTCTGTAAACGGACGGAGGCGCTTTGCTCCCATCCAGCTGAAACGACTGAGGGTGAGTCCAGAGTCTGCTCCGACCTCCCAATTCATCCCTCCTCTCACTGTCTGTCCCGTTACAGAATATACGATCATTAAAATAACGTTCTGCAGTGGTTCTCAAATTGTGTTACACAAAGTAGTACGAGGTGTATACATAACTATAACAGTATGGATTTACAATCTATTATTTTCCCGTTGTAATTAGAACCTGCGTTCTGTAATTTGGCCACTAGATGGCGGTAATGGATTGTCGTTCATTTATTCGTTATCCTCTTTCTAGTGATTAATTCACAATAATGCTGCACTTTTGAACCTCACTGCTTTAATACACACTCATTAATGTTTGTCAGATGTTGATTAGTGGTTTGCTTCTGGTGTAAATTGGTCTGAAAAGTTTGAGAAACACTGAAATGAAAAAGCGGAGACTGACTGAGTGCAGGTCCTCATCTCGCCACCAGGTGTCACTATAACACAACGTTTCCATCACAACGCATTAAGGTTTCTCTCTCTCTCTCTCTCTCTCTCAGCACAAATAACAGTAAAATATAGAAGCAGTAAAATAAAATAAAATTACAATTAATTAAGTAAAATTAGCTTTATTCCCGCGTTATCCTGAAAAATGAACCCAAACTTGACATCCAGTCTTCATCCTCTTCATGGAAAGCAGATGAACAGTGGACAGGTCACAGGTCAGGGCTCACTCAGACCCAGGTTGTCAGCTAAGGCTCGGGTTCTAACGTCCACACTGCTCCACAAAAGTCTGAACTGATGTAGAACCACAACGTTCTAATGTCTTCCTTTCCTCTTCTAGAATCTTGGAATCCATAAATCGGACCCGTCCACCTTGACTCCCGAGGAGGTCCGCGCTTTCGTTCGGCTTGACCTCGACCCCGAAAAGGTCACGTGGCAGCGAGGTAGGAGACACTCTCTGTTGCTCTGACGGACTGATAAAGTATGCAGTGTTCCACCGTTCCGCTAGAGAACATACCAATTCATCCTAACTGTGCATAATGAGCGAGCAGTCAGGGTTCTGTACAGATGAACGTTGTTCTGCCATAACTAACTCCAGAGGAACTCGGGACTCGGGACCCCAAATCCACCCCGTCCTCCTCCCTGAGGCGCCCCTCATGCCCTGTACAGACCCAAACGGATCAGAACCTTCAACATGAAGTGGCTTATGCTCCTGAGATTCGAGGCTTTGAAAGATTTGTCTGCAGCTTGTAAAGAAGGGATTAGTCTGAGAGGACGCGAGGTCCTGAGAACCTGTACCTGCTTCAGGACTTCAGTCTGAGCTCCTGCAGCGCTGCCGGTTCGAGCTGATCTGATTAGATGATGTGAAACACACGCCGGAGCACATGTGCAGCATTAAACCTGAACGGCTGAATGGGGGCGCCGTCCACAACGTTCAGGAGACACTGGACAAACGTTCATCAGGTCTGAGCTTGGTCCCTTTACCAAATACCACAAAGAACCCTGAGAACTCAAACCAAATTTAAATCCGTCCCCAACGTAATGCAACGTCAGGACGGTGCTACATCACAATTAATTAATTAATTAGAAATTATGCTTACAACGGCGGCACGGTAGCTTAGTGGTTTAGCATGTTCTCCTCTCAGCACTAGGGATTCCCGGTTGGAATCCCAATCTGGGTGGAGTTTCCATGTTCTCCCCGTGCCCGCATGGGTTTCCTCCGGGTTCTCCGGTTTCCTCCCACAGTCCAAAAACATGGCTCAAGTCAATTGAGTTCTCCAAATTGCCCCATATAGAGTGTGTCTGTGTGTGAGTGAGTGTGTGTCTAGTGATGGATTGGTGTCCTGTCCTGGGTGTATCTGCCCAGCACCCGAAACGTTCTCCCCTGGATGGGCATGGGGAACCCCCCCCCCCCCCGGACCCTAATAGAGGATAAAGAAATGTCATAACCATTTAATTCGATGCAGAGTGTGTGTGTGTGTGTGGGCCTGCCATATGAACAGTGGAGTTGCAGGCACACAAACGGATTAGTTTTTGCAGAACCCTGGTCATGTTCCTGGCGCTCGGACCTTCAACCTTTATATAACCTTTAAAACCTGATTAATTTAAGATGATTTAAAGACATGCTCATGATGTTTTTGATGTAAAAACAAAAAAACGTGTAACGGAGAGAGAGAGAGACCCCAAAGCTGGGATTGAAAGAGAGAAAAGAAGGATCCTCAAAGAGAGAGAACATGCCAAAGCGAGGAAATGGAAGCTGAGAGCTGCAGAGGTCCATTAGGAGCAGTCTGATTGGTTTTTTGGGAGTTGTGTGAACGTGTCTGATGCTCCTCTCTCTGACCTCTGATCTCAGTGATGGACACGAACGACCGGTTCCTCCGGGGGATCACGGTGGGCCGGGCCAAGACGGAGCGGGGCCACAGTCGAGAGGTACGTTGGGGTTGGGGTCACGGGGCAACGGGGGTTAAGGCCCTGCTCATCCCATCATTAATTTAAACAGACCTTACCTTTGGTAGGTTCTCCTTTCCTAAGCAGTTAATAGTGGAACCTTTTCAGTGAGTATGTGGATGTGTTTAAAGGAACCATTGAATTATAGATTTAGGTTATTTTTTAATTTTTTTGGTGATCATGTGACCAGCGAGCCTCGACTGCGACGGTCTCCCAATGTCCGGCTTACGTCTGGTGCTCCGTCGGCAGCGCCGACGAAGATCTGTCTGAATAACGAGTAAACGAGAGAGTGAGTGGGCGAGCGAGAGAGAGAAAGCAAATGTTTAAAGTGGAGAGAAAACACTCGTCAGTAATCAGACGCAGGCTTCAGGATCCCTCCACCCACCCACCCACAGACAGACAGACGGACAGAGCGCCCCGAGTGTGTGTGTGTGTGTGTTACTGCAGTTAGTCACCAGGATCACTTTGTTTTGACAGAATCAGGTGAACGTGAAGGCCGTATTTGGGCAGGGGGTCGGAGTCCTGGGCGGTGATTCAGGTCAAACGGAGGCAAATGTTTGCACAGTTTTATCTTACACACACACACACACACACCGAGAGAGCGGTATGCGCCCGACCCCGGGACGGCGGGCAGTGAGTGATGGAGAAGCGTGATGTTCCTGTAGGGTTCTCAAAACGAGACCTCTTTAGAACCCGGATTAGTTCCAGCATCTCATTTCAGACCTGTAGGTTCACGGTCAGTTGATTAGACTGACCATTAAAGTGGAGGTGTTGGTGGTGGGCGTGGTTAACCAC
>JAFMOD010000406.1:486541-531998 GCA_019802435.1 Corydoras maculifer | reverse complement strand
TGGTCTGATTCTCTGTGCTGTAACTTGGTCTGATCCTCTGTGCTGTGACTTGGTCTGATCCTCTGTGTTGTGTCGGTGAACAATGCAGGGATCCGAGGTGTGTTCTCTGCGGTTCTAGAGTTAGAACATCTTGCTGAACAGAGAGAGACAGCAGGTCTCACATTTCACAGTTCAGTGATATTCAGTACTGCAGACTCCAGGTCCAAGAGCACTGCGGTTTCCCCTGAGGACGTCCTCCATCCCTGCAGCTCTTTGATCAGTTCTCTGGGTGGAGGTTCTCCATCTCTGGCTCTGTGCAGTCCGTAGCGCAGCGGTCGGCCGTATGAAGCGTCCTGTTTATTTGCTCTTGCTCTGCCTTTAAACTCTTGCGGACCACCAGGCCTCCCAAAATATTTAGTCAGCCAGAACCCGGGGCCCGTCTGACGACGACGCTCCCGCACCGCGGGCCGCGGAACACGAGCCGACTGCAGCAGATTTCTGTTTCAGAGAACAGGCGGCACAGTGGCTTAGTGGTTAGCATATTCTCCTCTCAGCACTAGGGAGGAGTTTCCACGTTCTCCCCGTGTCCATGTGGGTTTCCTCCGGGTTCTCTGGTTTCCTCCCACAGTCCAAAAACATGGATCAAGTCAATTGAGTTCTCCAAATTGCCCCATATAGAGTGTGTGTGTGTGTAAGTGAGTGTGTGTCCAGCGATAGATTGCCCCCCTGTCCTGGGTGTATCTGCCCAGCGCCCGAAACGTTCTCCCCTGGATGAAACCCCCCCCGCAACCCTAATATAGGATAAAGCAGAAGATAATTGATGGATGTTTCAGAGAACGAAATCAGGTTCCTGACGTTCTCCACAGGGCGTGTAAACTCACCGGCCACTTTATTAGATACACCCTGACTGTCCCTGCTTCAGCTCACATCGTACATCCTGCAGTCCATCTGGTTCTCTATATACTCTGTTAATGCCCTTTGGTATGTTCTCTGATAATCAGGACCCTCACAGAGCAGTGTAATTAGGGTGGTGGATGATCCTCAGTGCCTTAGTGTTTAACGCTGTTTAAAACTCTTAAAGAATACAGTATAGGTACCATGATCTTGTTCTTCAGTACAGAACTGGAGTAAAGGTTCCCGGTTCACAGAAACGTCTCCTAATGAATTTGGGTTTGTGAACCCTCCCGCTCTCAAGAGCTTGGTAATCGGATCATTCGTTCCATTCGGATCGGCGCTGATGTGGCTGTTTGTTTTCAGTTTGTTCTCCTGGTCTGTTGCACGGGGCCTCGCCGTCGAAACAGCACCCACATCTGTTTGCTTTTACCGAACCCTACGAGACCTCGAGGTCCGCGTGTTTAGATTCCAGAATGATGGAGAGGAGCCGAGAGCCAGAGATGTCGGAGCGCTGCAGACGCAGGGATGTATAGTATGTCTGGAATGCGGCTATCAGAACCCCCGCCGAGGGACGCGGGTGTGGATGGAGATATGGGCGTGAACCCTGTTGGGTATGTGGCAGCTGAGCGAGACGTCAGGTTGGCGGGGGTGGGGTGGTGGTGGTGGTGGTGGTGGTGGAGGTGGGGTGGGGGGATCTCGGAGCCAGATAAAGCCAAAGCCCAGACCTCTGAAGAAGCAGGAGCAGGAATGTGACTGATAACACTACAGAGGGGTGTCACACACACACACACACACACACACGTGTTTATACGCATTCCACTGTGTTCAGAGTGCATATTTGGGGTGGGTATAAAAGCCCCGGGGGGTTGTACAGTCACTGAAGCCCCTGTGTTGCTGTGCAGAGTTCCACTCAGCAGATATGATTGTTGTGATTGATGTGGGTCATGCTGTGTGCAGTCCGGGGCCTCATACCTCTGAGGGGCCCGCATGAGACAGTCACTATATGGACAAAGGGACTGGAACACACGATATTCTGCATGATGTTGACATTAATCTGTTCAAATGTTTAAAAAAACCTGTTCTTTATTCGAATTATGCTTACAAAAGGGCTGGAGCCTATCCCAGTACTCATAGGGTAAAAGACCAGGAGACACCTTGGACAGGTTTTCAGAGTTCACACACAAGACCAGAGCTCAGAGAAAATAACAACTCCCGGATCAGCGCACCACCACTCTGTCCTTAATGCAAAATACATGTAATTGATTCTTTATTAAGATGATCGTCCACTGTCGTAGTGTCCCCGGCCTGGCTGACCAATCAGAACGGAGGATTCAGTAGCGCTGAAGATCTGATTAATTTTGAAGACGTCGGCGGCGGATGTCAGAGAGACGATAAGGACGAGCTGGATAACGCCGAAGTGCAGAGTCAGTGGAGGAAGGAAGTGTGGAAAGCCGAAGAGGGGGGGGGTGAGGGATGGGGGGGGGGTCTCAGGAGGCTGCAGGCACGTATACATGATCACGCACACAGGATGGACATGAAAACACACCCCCCCCAACCCCACCCGGGAGCGAAAAGCTAAGAACAAAAATAAATCCCAGCCGCAGAGCACAGGATCCCATCGTACACTTTCAGATATGAATGCCGGGATAGGCTGCAGTACTCTCTTCCATGGCATCAGGACAGCAGATGATGAAGGCGTTATGAGGAGTGGGTGGAGCTCAGATTCGGATGGATTTAAGATTATAACGTGAGCATCACCGTGGCAGTGCGGTGCTGTGACTCCACCCCTCTCCGTGCCCCCCCCGGCGGACGGTCTGTGTTTGTGTCTGGGTTCGAAGGCGTGGGGGGGGCATGTTCTCCCTCACACACACACTGAACCCTCTCTCAAAAGGGCGTTTGAAACAGCACAGCTTTTAGGAAAAACCCTGCCAAAAAATGTTGCACAATCCACCCCCCCACCCCCGCATCACCACCCCCCCACCCCAGACCCCACCCCACCCGTCCCAAACTAAACACCAGGAGGAGCGTGTGTATGTTTCTGCGAGATGTCCAGAAGTGTGATGCACGACCCTGTGGACACGCCGGCGTCACGTTTATCCCCAAGTCTGGCTCGTCCGATCTGTGTGGATTTTGTATGTTCTCCCCACGCCTGAGTGACATTCGGTTCTGAAGCAGTGAGGCGTTATAAACAGATCTGCAGCAGCATCACATATTCAGACTGAAGTGCTTTAAGAGAGTCGGCAGACACAGAGAATGGCTTTTTCCCCCAAAGTGGGCGTGGCCTGGATGCCCTCAATGAAGTCTATCGGGCATTAACTGCTATGTTAGCATCGTTAGCTGACTGTAAACCGTAAAGACAATTACAGATCAGTGTATAAATACAGAATGTTAATCAAACAAATGAATAACTTTAGTGTAACGTCTGCTGACGTGGTGTTCAGTGAGATGAAGCGCATTAGCATTGTGCACCTGGTAGCATAGAGCTAAACCCAGCTAGCCGTTTAGCTGTTTAGCTTAAAGCTGTGTTTTATTCATCCATTATCTTCCGCTCTATCCTATATTAGGGTCGCAGGGGGGGGGGGGGGTTCCCCATGCCCATCTTGGGGAGAACGTTTCGGGCGCTGGGCAGATACACCCAGAACAGGGGGGGCAATCTATCACTGTACACACTCACACAAACACACTCTATATGGAGCAATTTGGAGAACTCAATTGACTTGATCCATGTTTTTGGACTGTGGGAGGAAACCGGAGAACCCGGAGGAAACCAACAGCGACACGGGCAGAACATGGAAACTCCACCCAGATGGGGATTCGAACCGGAAATCCCTAGTGCTGAGAAGAGAACATGCTAAAGCCACCATGCTGCCCTAGCTGTGTTTTAGTTTCCTGAAAATAAAAACTATGAAGTTTGAGTTTGCAGATGAGAGCAGTGAGGGTTTGGATAGAGACACACACACACACACACACACAGCTGTCTAATGGGGGGGGGGGGTTGTGAGAGGAACCAGAGCATGAGCTCAGTGTGACCTCATCCCATCACACCCCCCCCCCCCGCTCTCATTACAGTTTAAGCAGATATGAAGGTCTTATCGCAGAACGTCAGTGAGGTTCATACAGGAACCTGATGGAGAACTGCGTGAGGAGCAGGGTTCCAGGAACATGTTCATAAGGTATTGTACAGTTTGCAGGCTCTCAGGAAGCCACCTCCACACCTCCACCCGTGGGAGGTTTTCTGTTCGTGGAACTTGAAAGTGCTGACTTTGCATTTTCCTGTAATTCATATTAAATAGTTTTGTTATTGTTATTCTGTGCGGCCGCTTTATTAGGAACGCCTCCTGAAATCAAGATTAAGACATTTATTTATAGAGCATTTTTTACAACAGTACAACATGGGGGGGGGCATCAACAGTGTAGGACAACCATGTACAGATTGTGTGGTGATCATGTGACCCGTATTTAACCATTAACAACTATATAAGTCCATTGAGGGCGTTCGCCGGTCAAATAGAAATCCAGGTTCCATAGTAGAACGGTGGATGAAGAGCTGACCACACCTCCAGGAAATGAGGCAACACCTCAGAAGAAACGAAAAAAATGATTAGAGCTAATAAAGCACCGTAATTAAGTAATAAACAGAGTTTGATTGACACAGTGCATCATGTGACTCCGGCATCACAAACTAGAGCAGCAGAACTAAAAGGGGGCAGATCCTGCAGGGTACTTAGTGGAGAGGGCTCCCTGGAACAGCATTATGAAGCTTGTGATGGCGTGAATGCGGCACTGTGAAGATCAGCTACACAAGGCATCCATCAGGCAGTGAAGCATAATGGGAGATGATGATGCTGGTGAAGTTGCACGTCTGCATGTTGAATTTGGGGTCTCAGTTTGTTGTATGGGACCCGTTTGAAGCCGCTTTCGGGTCCTGTTCGAGTTTTTAAGGAGGATGATTGAACTTTCACGCCGTTCCTCTCGCTCCTTCCCAAGAGCCGAGGCTTTGATCTGTCTCACGGTCTAACAATGTGGCAGCACAATGGGGTGGAGGTTGAAAAATTGGGGCCGGGAAGAGGAACAAGAGGGACTAATGTGGGTTGGGGGGGGGATCGGCGAGATCAGCGGAACGAAGCTGATGAATACTGTTCCCTTTTAATCTCAAACCCAGTGCTGCACATCAGAGACCATTACGTGTTCTCCACCAGGGGCCCGGACCTTTACAGCCACCCACAACATTACAGCTCTCGGTTACCAGATATTTGTGGACACCCATTAGACCTGTTACTCTGTTAATGCTCTGTGTCATTAGGGTGGTGATTATTCTCAGTACTGCAGTGACCTGGACATTGTGGTGGTGTGTTAGTGTGTGTTGTCCTGTGGGGGTCCTGATCGTTAGAGAACATATTAAAAGTACATGGAGGAACAGATGGAGTACAGAATGTCATTGTAGAACTACAAACTCTGTTTATCACCTTCACCCCAAACCCCCGATCCAAACTGAACGAACTCAGATTTAACGAGCTGCTCGTTTGCCAGCTGTAGGTGTCTCTCTCAGCGTCCCAGCATGCCTGTGATTTAACTCTCCAGCCTTCTACATTAGCGATGTTTGAGGAGCTTTTCTTGTGTGAGTGCAGCCTTCGAGAGCTGTGGATAGGGTTTACATTGGGGGAAGGTGCTCACATTCTTACGCCTCTCCCTGAGGTCTTAAAGCAGTTCGAGCGGATCATAAAGCCCCAGATAAGAGCAGGAGAGGGGCGTGGCCTCCAATACAGCCGAATCTTCATCCACGTCTTTAATCAACACCTGAATCATTTAATTCCATCAAGCGGTTCGGATCAATCAACCTCACGCCTCTTCAGATCAGTTACAGCGTCCCATGTCCTGGACATCCCATCAGAGGACTGTCTACACCGTACCGACAAAAGTATTAGGACACCTTCAGCTTTAATGATGTCCAATTCCAGCTAAAATTTCAGCCACCATGTATTAATGGACCTTTCTTTGTGAGCTGGGGTATATTTGTGTTTGTGGGCCTTCCCCAAACTGTTCCTACAGTTATAAGCAGGTTATACAGTTTTCCAGGACAGCACCAATCAGAAGTTTCTTCGCTTGTCCTTAGTTCCTCTAACGGCTTTGAGAACTATAAGAAACGGTCCTCCCATCGAATCGTGTTTACAGAACATGATGGGGACCTGTCATCATTATAAATGTCCTCTAAAACCTCGTAAGGTAAATAAAACCTTTCATGGCCCCACCAAGACACCCCGACCCTAAGCTGGTACTGAATCAGAACCGTCCTGTGTTATCGGGTCCAAACCCGTGTAAACCAGCTGTGAGTCCTGATGGACTGTACCATCCGTCAAGAACAATAAGACCTGCTTCATGTCTTCTAGTTCTCCTTGAGGAACCATGTCACGATGGGATTGAGTGTTTCCGAGCGGTCTTCACGGCTGAGCGCGTCCGCCCGCGGCACCCGTGTTTGCACATGTGCGAATGATCAGGCCGTGTAAAGTTCAGCCCCGGCGCTCTGATGGAGACGCACGGCCAAAACTATTTCATCAGCTTTCTGGAGAGGCGTGCGGTTTAGCGCCGTACCCGAAGTTCTGACCGTAAAATCCCCAGCTGTAAATTCCAATGCGCTGCGCCGTCAGAAACCATCCAGTAATTAATGATGCTTTCAACGACGTCCACCATGAGAGCCCGCACGAAGCATCTGCTCTTAGACAACCATCAGGACCCTGCAGATGAACCTCCCTGATCAGCTGGAAGCGGCCCAGCTTCTCTGGGAGACGCTGATGCTCATCAGGTCGGGTGGAGAACCCGCCCTCTGCTCTCCGTGTTCTCAAGTTCTTAAAAACCAGTACTGTGGAACCTGACGTTAAAGTCCAGCAGAGGACAGTCCTCACTGTATGGACAAAAGTATAAGGACATTCTTCTTTATCAGTGAATTTTCTTTATCCAGCTTCGTTAGATAATTTTGGGAAAGGGGGGGGGGGGGGGGGGGGGGGGGGGGGGGGGGGGGGGGGGGGGGGGGGGGGGGGGGGGGGGGGGGGGGGGGGGGGGGGGGGGGGGGGGGGGGGGGGGGGGGGGGGGGGGGGGGGGGGGGGGGTAGCTGGTGGAGTGAGGGCGAGCGGTCGAGCAGCCGTGAGGTCAGCGTGGTACAGGATGCTGCGCAGAGGAAGCAGGAATCGTGACGCAGAAGAATACGAACGTTTCCTGCCGCATTCTTCAACTTCCGCTCGTCCAGGGGACGCATGTGGGGGCAATGGGGGGACGGGCAATGGGGGGACGGGCTTGAAAGACTGACAGAAAAGATTTAATGGACAAATTGGTCAGAAATCATTTAGAAATAATGACTTTTGGTTAGGTTCTGCAAACTACCCCATATAGAGTGTGTCTGTGTGAGTGAGTGAGTGTGTGCCCAGTGATAGATTGCCCCCCTGTCCCGGGTGTATCTGCCCAGCACCCAAAACGTTCTCCCCGAAAAATATAAAGAAGAAACTAAGTAACAAAGAAAGAAACGAAAAGAAAAGAAAGTGAGGGAGACATTTCTTTGATCCTGGATGGATTCACACACACAACTTCCTCCCATTATTTCAACATCATCTGCTCACTTGTGGAATGTGGAGGAGTGTGTGTGTGTGTGTGAGTGTGTGTCTGTGATGATGTCATGTCATTCGTACTCAGACCCAGCGTGTATCCCACCTCACCCTCTTCCTCCTCGAGCGAGCCACACCCGCGTTTACATTCGGTCACGTCTTGCAAAGAACCTTCACGTTGAGAAGTACGGATCATGTCCGCATCAGACAGGAAGAGGAACTAATATCCTAACGTCCCACTGACTCACCCTCCGTCTCACTCGCTGACTCACTCTCACTCACGCTTTTCTCCTGCGTGACCATTCCTGAACATTCCTGAACTTTTGCATGTTCTCCAATTCCCTGTATAATGCAAAAACATATAAGTAGTTAAATTGTGTGTGGGATGCACTGGGATAGGCTTCAATCAATCAATTTATAAATTCCATACTTTTGGCTCCATATCATAGTTCATATACATAGTTTATTTTACTTACTTTAATCTTTATTCTATTTTATTCTTTTTTAACTTTATGTGGAGATGTCGGGTAAGAATGTCACTGCTGGCTGTACCATGTATATCTACGCATGTGACCAATAAACCTGATCTGATATCTGTATAGAACAAGAAGATATACATCTTTATTAAAACTGTAACCTATTAATTACCATGTCCCTGATCTTCTGGTTCCTCCTGGTTCCTCCTGGTTCCTTCCGGTTCCACCTGGTTCCTCCTGGTGGTCATGGTGGTGAATGTGAAGCGTCATGCTGATTGCACGGTGCTTTGGGAGCTCAGAGTGTCAGCAGATCGTCTGGAGCTCTCACTCCGGCTGTTCTCACTCTTCAGGAGAACGCTTCGGTGGGAATTTGCGCATTCCAGCAGAACAATGGCGAGGTGTGAGATCTGCGAGTGGCCTTCTCCTCGTCTCTGAACCTTCCTCCCGGCGTTAACGGTCACCGCGGAATACCTGCCCTCTTTATCATTTACAGCCTGAATGGGTCATTAGCACACTTTGGAGGTGGAACGGCTGGAATGCCGCCGAGCCCCCGGGCCCCCGGGCCCTCAGGAGACGTGAGCTTTCCCAAACTGTTTGGTTTAAGGCTCAGGATTTGTGACTGAGATCCATTAGACCCTGGAGAGAGAAACCAGGAGCTTTCAGCCATGTTCATTCGCTGTTAAAGTTGGAAAATATGCGAGAACCTGAGTGTGAGGAGTCCGAACCCAATGCTCCATCAGCCTGCAAGAAATAAATTAATATCAAAATCAATCTCTGCGCTCAGGAAACTCGCCGGGAGGCTTTATATTACACCGTGTGCCAAAAGTTTGTGACCAGATTCAATGAAGTGTACGTAAAAGAACAAAACACACACACAACGTATTAGTATTGATGTAAAAGAACTTGAGAATGGTTGAGATGAATTAGAACTGAGACTGTGAGCCAGGTCAGGTCCTCTGGTCCTCCACGACCTCACACACACTCTGTGGTTGTAATGTGTGGGTGATTTTGTAGATACTTTCCAGATTTCCACAGGATTTTGGAGTGAGACTGTGGAACTTTTGTCCTCATGAATATGGCCGTGTGAGAGAGCGACTATTGCAGAACGCGCGAGCACGATTGTAAAGCGCGAGTGGAGTAATGCTGAAGGCATTTTCAGGGCGGGGAGAATTTCTAGGAAAAGAGGCGAAGGGAAAAGGAAGCCCCATTCAGAACGCAGGGCCTCGGACAGCTGAAGAGGAGTTGGGAGGGGGGGCGGGGGTGGGAGGGGGTGTGTATGGGGGGGTGGTGTGAAGACGGGGTGGTCCTACAGCAGGCCTGTGGGTCAGCGTGGGTTGAAATGCCTGCGTTACTCTGCTGCCCTCTTCATTGTAACCCGGAGACTCGGAGGAGACGCTCATCCTCCATGAGAGAGAGAGAGGAATAGAACCAAAGCTTCTTCCCAAAAACCCAGCTGTGACCTCACTGCAGACTGGAACGCCGTCTGCGCAGATGCTCGGGACAATCACGTTAACAGGTATTTCATTTTAAATTAGAGGTTTATATAGTAGTTCTGAAAAGTTGACATCACTTTGGAGAACCAGGAACTCATTCGGTTCTCATGCTGCTGTTTGGTTCCTGTTGATATTAGGATTTGTGGTCTTGGACCAGGTTCAGCTGAGGTTTGGTAGGTTTTCTGTATAGGTATGCTGTTCTGAGGTTCTGAGATGCTGATCAGATGTTTGATGTGTTTAGGTTTGGTGGGTTCTGGGTGGGGTGGGTGGGGGAGGTTCTCATGTTCTAAGACTTATAGATCTGTGTTTGATCAGAAGGCAGATTATGAGTTGGATGCAGCTGTGTGATCATGTGATCAGGTTGTAGGATGACAGAGTAGATGATGCAGATGTAACGTTGGCGTAACATTGGCATTTCGTGGTGTTGATGAAGCAGCAGGCAGCAGCTGCGAGCTGAGGGTTCGATCACAGGCTGCTGGGTGAAACCTGATGCACTGTGAGAGATGCTGTGCAGCCGGCGTGTGCGCTGCCTCGTGAGGGCTTGGTAGTCCGAGCGTGAAACCTTAGCATCATCCGAGTCGCCGCCGAACGACCCGCCGCTTCACGCTGACGGTAATCCAACGTTTATTATGATGTTTAAAACCTGCCTGGTTCAGATATCTTCAGGTTCCGCGATACAGACTAAGGTGTTTGAGATGTTAATGTTCTCTGTGTTTAAGAACTGCTTTTTAAAATGCATTGATTCATTGAGCTGATGTTCTGTAATGAAGACGTTAATGATGAACCACGGCAGATCTTTTGACGTTCTAGAGCTGCTCATGAGAAGGGGCAGGTCTTAGAACAGTGAGGCCGTGATGGTAACCACACCGTATAAAGCCACTTCAAAGCCCGGTGCTGGCGGGTGTTTGGAATTTTAATTAGTTCTGTAAAGCCCTCAGATCTTAGTCAGGGTTCGGCGTGGACCCCGGAGAGCGGATGTGGAATTTACTGCTGGCTGCAGATGACTTTTAAAAGGCATGCAGGTGATGGGAACATGGGTTCTAATGAGTTCTAATGAGTTCTGAAATGTAGGGTTTCATTTGAATGAATTATGGGACGACTTTACGTCACACTGAGACTCGAACACGTTTGGTGAGCGGAACCTGAAGCGCTGACCGGTTACGGGTGAAGTGGAAGCACTTTGTTTCATATTTAAATGGGGTGGTGGTGTTGGGGGGGGGGTTCTGCGGTTCTACAGTATCTTTTCATTGTCTCCTGGGGTGGAAGGGATCATGCTGAGCAGCACTGTGGAGGCACAATGGGGGTCTGAGTTTTGGTGGGAAAGGGTGTGGCCCTAAAGGAATGGGGTCCGGTTTATCGGGCTGGAGAGAAGTTTGGGGTGTGTGTGAGTGGGGTGGGAGGGGGGTTTCTAAAAGGGAAGATAAACACTGTGGTGTTTGTTCAGGGCCATCAGACCTCATGCTTGTCTCTGTGAGAATGCGAGATCTGTTAATTAATTGCCCACAGTTGCATCCATCTGTTTGCCAAACAAGACAAACAAAAACATGAGAGTTATCCCCTCACCCCCCCACCACTATCCTCCACCACACCCACACCACCATCCACCCCCCATGCATTATCCCACCCCCTATGAAAGTCAGCGCAGGCTCACGGATCGGGTTCCGTGGCTCGGGTTTCGGACAGTCGGGCGGTTTGGAGACGGCGGCAGATGTGGGGTGACGGATGCCGTCATCGGCATCCCGACACAAACTCTGTCTGTCACACTCGCACGCTCTCCTGAAGGCTTTGTTGTGCTCGTCCGGGGGGTAGGGGGTGGAGGGAGGGGGGGTTCTGCGAGCGCCCGGAGGCTCCAGAGAAAGGATTTTCGATTTAAACTTATTTGTGTCTGAATCAATTTTAATTTATCAGACCAGAGTCCAGTCCACATCCATCGTCCCTCCATCCTTCCGTCTTCAGTCATGTGTCTCGTGTTTACGGAACATTGTGGGGGTACTTCATGGGTATTTAAGATTTCAGATGGACAATAGAACGGGGGGCCCCATCCAGAGCAGGGCTGAGTCGGGGGAAGCGAGGCTCCATTGTGAGAGAGCTCTGAATGAAACAATGCCTTCTTTCCTGGCTTTGGGTTTTGGTTTTTCTCGGTGGGTGGGGGGGAGGGATGAAGGGGGGTGTTACTTTTTGGGTGGTGAGGTCGAATGACATCTTCCCAACTTCGTGGAGCGGTGGCATTAAACATAAACAGCTGTAATCTGAACATCTGCACGATGCACTTGTTGTTTGGTGAGTTGCGGCGCGTCCCATTCCAAACTGTTTTCATTTTTATTGGATGTCACTTCCGTTTCCTGTCTTTAATTACACGTGTCCTGTTGGCGTCCATCAGGCCTGTCAGCTGATTCACACGACACCAACAATTAGGAACTTTAGAGGCTATTATGTGGAATGTGAAGCCATGTCTTCTGAACATCAGGGTGTGGTGTAATGCTATCAAAGGCTCTTTTGTAATGAGCTCATGGGTGGCTGTGATTGGCTAATAAGGGAGATATTATTTTTAGGTACAAAAGCAATTCTAGGGTTAAATTTCAAAAATAAATAAGTAAAAAAAATGAATTTGGATTAGCGGGTCATAGAATATTGTTTTTAGTCGGTAGAATCCAGTCTCAGGTTACGGGGTGGATTTTACACCCCAGGGCAAAATGAACCAGAGCCAGATGTGGCCCAAAGTGAGGGAGGGTCTCCAGGAAGCACACGCTGGCGGGCGGCCCTCGTCCCATCCACCCCACCGCTTTCCAAACACAGTGCGACAGGACGGAATGTGAGGGATGTTCTGTTTCTCACCTGTTATCATGACGCCCTGACATCACAGAGACACGGCGTCAACATTATCTGTCCTCTAAATGAAGTCCACCGCTTCCTTTGTGTTCCCATTCGGCCGTGTTTAAGTGGAACCTGGAGTCCGGGGCCCGGTTGAATCGTAGCGCACATGCTTTTGGCCGACTCTCAAACGAAAACAGTGATCAGATTGCGATAACGTCGCTCATTAAATTTGTTCATTGGATGAAAGAACCTTTTGCAAGAGCTTTAAATCTGCTGCAGATGTTTCGCGGCAACATCTTGAATTCATTATTCTAATGTAACGGCAGATTTGAGTTTGTTATTTTTCTTTTGTTCCTGTTCGGTGACTCGAGTCACGGGGGTCCGTTTGTCCGAATCGGATGCCGAAACAGATTTGGGGGGTGCTGACGGGTTTGCTTTTGTCCTCTCTTTGCAGTTGGCCAGACGGATGCCATGCCTGAGCAAGACGGAAGTCCCGAGATGATCGAGGAGCTCCAGAACGAGGGGTGTCCCCAGGTCAACGGTGAACGAGAGGAACACGAATCTGTCACGGCTGAGAAAATTACAGCTGCCGAAGATAAAGGTGAGGAGAAGCCCGCGGAGTCCAATGAGGTGGGGTTTAAGAAAATGTTCCGCTTTGTTGGCTTCAAGTTTACACTAAAGAAGGACAAGAATGAGAAAGCCGAGCCAGTGCAACTGCTGACAGTGAAGGATACCGACAACGGTGCAGTGGAATCCGCTAAGGAAACCAAGGAGAACAATGAAACGGTGGAGGACAAACCTGAGAACCAGAACACTGAAGACTCAGAAGAGGCGGAAAAAAAGCCTGCTGGTGAAGATACTGCTGAGTCAGAGGTGTTAGATGCTAAAACTGAGGAACCAATGGAGACCACTGCAGATAGGGCAGTGGAACCCCAAGAGAGTCCTGCAGAGCAGCCAGCTGAGGAGATAATAACATCTACAGAGAGAGATTCTGAGACCACACCACCAGCCCAAGAGACACAGTCCCCTTTTAGAAGGTTCTTCACACAGGGAATCTTCTCTAACCTGAGGAAGAAGACAAGTTTCAAGAAGACCAAAGAGGAGGAAACAGCAAAGGAGAAGTCTAATGAGGAGGAGATAAAAGAGGATGAAGAGAAAACCGAGGAGGCTGTGACTGATGGAGAACAAGTAAAGGAGGAAGTGGAGGCTGAAGAACTGGTTGAGAAGTCTGAAGAAACACAAAAAGCAGATGCGAGTCCCAAGGAGGTTCCGTCAGTCACTGAGGAGCTTAAAGAGGAGATGAGTGTGGAAGCTGATGGAGAGAAAGAGATTGAGGTAGTCCAGGAACCTGCTCCTGAAACCCAAACCACAACCTGCGACGTTCAGGCAACTCCTGAGGCAGATGTGAAGGATGAGAGCAAACCAAGTGAGGAACATCTAGCCGAGTCTATGGAGGAGAAAACGGAGAAGTCCACGGCAGAGTCGAGTCCTGAAACCGAACTTTCATCATCCCAAGAAAAAGCCAAGACCCCACTGGGGAGCCCGTTAAAGAAGTTATTTACAGGAGCAGGCTTGAAGAAGTTGTCCTCCAAAAAGCAGAAAGGCAAAAAAGAGGCGGAGTCGAAGCTAACCGATTCCGCCGAGCAGCCGGGAGAACAGATCCAATTGTCCACCGAATCTGCCGAAGCTCAGAAACCTGACAGTGGTGCTTCGTCTCCTGAAGGGTCTGGAGAGCATGTCGTAGCGGCCGAAGCTGAGGGGAAGGTGGATGCTGAAGGTGAGGCTGCAACCTCTGACAGCGAGAAGAAAAAAGATGGCATACAGCCCTGGGCCTCCTTCAAAAAGTTGGTCACGCCAAAGAAACGGGTCAAAAGACCGTCCGAGAGCGAAGACGAGGCCGCGGTGGACAAACCCAAATCTGCCACGTTGTCTTCGACAGAAAGCGCTGTGTTCGAAGAGAAACCCGAGGAGACCAAGCCCAGCGACGAGGTGCAGGAGGAGGTCAAAGAGGAGTCACAGTCTGAATGCAAGACTGAAACGAAAGCCGAGAAGGTGGAACAAGGCGCAGAGGAACCAAAGAAAAAAATGGACACCTCTGTCTCGTGGGAAGCTCTTATTTGTGTGGGGTCAGCTAAGAAGAGGGCCAGGAAGACCTCCGATTCAGACGGAGAAGAAGCCAAGATTGAAGAAGAAGCCCAGCAGTCTGGAGAGGAGCAGGCCAAGACTGCAGAGTCTCCTCTGGGGTCCTCACAGGAAGCCGACCATGAAAACACAGCCTCCTCTCCAGAACCAGAGGGAGAGCTGGTTTCGACATGGGAGTCCTTTAAAAGGTTGGTCACCCAGCGCAAGAAACCAAAGGGAGAGGACAAGTCTGAAGAAGGCTCTGCGCCGGAGCAGACCATCTCCGACAGTGAAATCCCCAAAGAGGAGTCATCGTTTTCACTCCGAAAACTCATCCCTCGCAGGAAGAAGAAGTCTGATGCCAAACAAGGCCAGACATCATCCGACATTGGCTCTGCCGAGGAAGACTCCGACACCCCGGCTGTGGTTCCCCTGTCAGAGTACGACACCGACAAATGCGAGGCTGTAGAAGTAGCCACAGAAGAAACACAGGAGTCGAAGCCTGACGACGTTACACCCGTCACCCCTGCCAAAGGTTCCAGCGAAGACAGATCTCCATCTTGGATCTCAGCCACCGTGGAGCAAACTGAAGACGAGGCGGACGGAAAGCAACTCAGTGACATTCCAGAAGAAGGAGATACGGCGGCTACCCCCAAATCAGCCGATAACACGATCGCAGAGGACGTCGTGGAGATTACATCGGAAGCCGTCACCGCCCTCGAGCCAGTCGAGGAAACGGAAATGGTATCTGCACTCTCACGCATCACGGCGTCGCCCGTCACTTCAGGAGAGACCACGCCAGTTCCAGGTGAAGCTGTGCTGAAGGAGCCCCAAGCGGTTCTACAGGAAGCCGTGGAGAACATCAGTGTGACTTCAAGCTGCATGGCTGTCACTGTAACGGAGGAGCCGGCCAAAAGCATCGCCGTGTCCTTAAGTCCCTTCCAGGTTGAGTCCTGCATAAACGAGGAGAACGTGGTGTTGGTTGTTCACGAGAAGACCGAAGCAACCGCTATTTGCACTGGACTTAACACCGATGAAATGCAAGGCGTTGAGGAGAACCCCCTCACGGCTTCATTGGAGGCAGTCGCCACCATCACTGAAGCACTTCCACTGGAACTCGCTCCCGGAGATCAAACTCTTGAACCGGAAGAGGCTCGCGTGGCAGAAGACCAGGTTTTTGTGGCCGAGGTAAAGAATGTGCAAACATACGTCAAGGAACTTGAAGGTGATGAGAAGCAGGTTGAGGAGAAGCAGGAGACCATGACCAATACAAACGACGAGGCAGTAAATGGCTTTCAGGAGGCGACGGCAGCCAAAGTGGCCGTAGTGACCGCCGTTCAGCAGGACACAGAGACCCTAAATGAACTGGTGATGGCCGAAAACTCCCCCAAAATGGAAGCCGAGAGTGCCATCGAACCGACCATTGAAGAGTCTGTGTGTGTTCAAACGGTGGAGGTCACCGAAATGGCCGTGGCTGCAGGAGAGCAGGTTCAAGACCTGAAGAATGTCGAGGAATCGGTTGCCAGTGTTGAGGTCGCATCTGTAGAAGAAGCTCTGGCCATGACACAGGAGATTGCAACCTCCCTCACAAGTGACCCTGAAACAGAGATTGTGGTGTCCCAGGAAGTTCCCATTCTACTTGACGCTCCAACGGAAGATCCAAAAATAACAGAGGAGATGGTTATGGAGGTCTCAAAGACAGAAGAAGCTGGTGAGATAGCTAATGCTGAGGAGGAAGCTGAAGTTGTAACGGAGATCATTAGTGCTGTGACTGTGGAAGTCAATCAGAACGTTAAAATAAAAGAAGAAATGTCAGAAACGACCCACGTCCAGGAGGCAGAAGCCATCCAGGAACAGAGCACGGTCATTGTACAGGAAGTCATTCAAAGTGTTGTTGAGAACCTCGGCGAAATGCTTGAAAAGCCACTAAAGGAAATGGAGAGCAGCACCGCAAAACCGGAAGAGGCCCCGGTGCCTGAAATAGTCTCAGCAGTTTCTGAAACCACAGAGTCTGAACCCGTCGCTCCGGTGATGGAGGAAAATCACTCAGCTGTGGAGATGAAGCCTGAGACTGATGCTCCAGCTGCAGAAGATCCAACAGAAAAAAGCCACGAGAAGCCACCGGTGCCTGTGGAGCCGGTTCCATCAGAACCAGAATGCGAAGAGCCCACACAGATCACTACCGAGAAATCCCAAAAAATGATCAACGAGGCCCTGCAGGTTTCTGAACCAGTCCTGATCACCATCAACGAGGAGATCCACGACCAGCAGGAGGTGGCTTCGGTCGGAGTGGAGGTGAAACAGGAGAGCACGGAGGCTGTTAAACAGGAAGTGGAGCTGAACGAGAACATTGTAGGCACTGAAGACAAAGATGGAGAACGCCAGGAGGTTCAGGATGATGGTGCTGAGGTGGCAACTCCGCAGCAGGCTACACCTGAAGCTCCGGCTTCAGAGCCTCCACCACAAGAAGAACAAAGTCCAGTGCAGACGGCAACCGTCGTCAGCACCACACAGACCCCGGTCTTGGAGGTGGCGAGTCAGCAGGTGGAGGATATACAGATCGAGAAGACCACAGAAATCGACGTTGGCATCGTTCACGTGAAGGATGCAGATAAAGGACCGCTGAAAGAAGAACCTGAGAGTCAGGAGCCATCAGCTGAGACCGCTCAGAAAGACCAGACACCAAGCGAGGCTTCAGCCGACGGGACGGAGGGAGGCGAGGCGTCTGAAGACGGAGCCCAGAGTAAAGCCATGGAGGTGCAAATGGCTGCTGAGGTCACGACGAGCGACATCAAAGAGGAGGAAGTGGAGGACGAGATCAACCCTGTATCTACAGAGGTGGCTACTATGTCCTGAGTCCGGTGAGTCTTTCATCTTCTTTAAAAAATCAAATCAAAAGACTCGCTTAAATATACTGACCGGCCACTTTATTAGGTACAGCTCCTGGTTTCTACAATTATTATGTATAATAAAAGCAACGGGCAGCAGGGTGGCTTAGTGGTTTGGTATGTTCTCCTCTCAGCGCTGGGGATTCCCGGTTCGAATCCCAGGAGTTTCCATGTTCTCCCCGTGTCCGCGTGGGTTTCCTCCGGGTTCTCCGGTTGCCTCCCACAGTCCAAAAACATGGATCAAGTCAATTGAATTCTCCAAATTGCCCCATATAGAGTGTGTGTGTGTGAGTGAGTGTGTGTCCAGTGATAGATTGGCGTCCTGTCCTGGGTGTATCTGCCCAGCGCCCAAAACGTTCTCACCTGGATGGGCATGGGGAACCCCTTCCCCCCCGCGGCCCTAATATAGGATAAAGCAGAAGATAATAAATAAATGAATGAATATCAGCTCCACTGATAAGTCCACCTGTAAGTCTATCTGTAGAGAGGTGGATGATAGGTAGGTGTATCTAATAAAGTGGCCTTTGAGTTTTTAACTCGTCTTTAAAATATAAACTAAAACTAATAAAACAAATTAATAAGGTCTCCGTTTCGTCACCGACTTCTCAGCCGTATTTCCTAGAAAGTGAATCTGCACCAAGTCACCTCTGTGAGGTCCTCTGTTCTCACCGTCAGGTTCCTCATTGGCTCTTCTTTTAAAAACATCAATGGTTCTTACTTTTATTACTGGCGGATTTGCCAAGTCGTGAGATGAAAAAGCTTTTGTTGCAGGTCTGAGTAACCGGGAGACCTTCCATATCAAAGCAGGAATGCCGCAGCATGACCTCTCACTTTGTCGGCCGCCTCTTAGGGAAGCCATGTGAAGGAAAGATGAACTTGCGATGAAAGACTGATTATTATTCATCAGCCGCAACACACATACACACACACACACAAACACACACACACACACACACACACACACTCCTGCTTTCACCATAGCTTCTCATATGCAGCCCATCGGGGGCGATGGAGACCTTGATGTTATGATATGTATTTTATAAGGATGTTTCTGTAACATCACGAGCTTCATAAAACCGGAGTATCGGGTTTGTGCAGCCATCACGTCTAAGAAGAGGAAATAAGAGAGATGAATAATATCACTGATGGAGGGAGACGGGGAGGAGGAGGCAGGATGGGTGGGACTGTTAAATGTTTGAGTGCTAGTGCAGCACTGCAGTGGATCAGGTGATATACAGTATTGCAGCAGGGGATCTGGTGCAGCACTCTCTCTCTCTCTCTCTCTTATCTCGCCCCTCTTTAACACGCCCTGTTCAGATTCTGCTGAGTCATTAATCATTAAAAGGGAAGCTGAAGCCGGTTTAGACAAAGCAAGAGTGGGACAGAGAGGGAGGGGTAAAACATCCCGTACAGATCCTAATGCATCTATAGATTCAGTGAAAGATTGAGTTAGGAAGGAAGGAGGTAATATGAGTGATGCATTACAGTGTGAGTGCCTGTATCACCACTACAGCATCAGCATCATCACTACAGCATCAGCATCATCACTACAGCTTCATCACTAAAGCATCATTACTACAACATAAATAAAGCATCATTACTACAGCATCATCATCATCACTAAAACATAATTACTACATTAATACAACATATATACAGCATCATTACTACAGCATCATTACAACATTACTACAACATAAATACAGCATCAGCATCATCAATAAAGCATCATTACTACAACATTACTACAACATAAATACAGCATCATTACTTCCATTACTATCATCACTGAACGCTGCACATACAATATAATTGCTCTTTTGCACAACCACGTCTCTGCACCTTATATCCTTATATCATGTTCATACTATGTTTTATCATTTATATATTATGCCCATATTATGTACATTATGTATCTACATGTAAATACTTCACCTTTCCATGCACAGGTCACTGTTATTAATGCACTTTATGTAAATAATGTATATATTGCACTTCTGGTTAGATGCTAACTACATTTCATTGGCCCTGTACATGTACTCTGCACAATGACAATAAAGTTGAATCTAAACTAATGTAATCATTATAGCATTAATACTGCATCATCGTTACTATTACAGCATAATTACATACAGGTACAGAATGGAACATTGTTCACATCATTTGGGAATCAGACCTAGAACTCTGATACTGTGTTTTTTTTAATTGATCATCATTCATTCTAATATTTGTGTCTTTCTGTGTCTCAGATGTGGAGGTGCTGTTGGAATTATGTCTTGTGGAACCGCAGTGAAGCTACTGTAGAAGTGACAAAGCCGAACCAGAGCGCCCGGAGAGCGCCAGTCTCCGTCTCATCCATCCGTTCCTCCGTTCCCCCGTCCCTCCATCCCCCCGTCCCTCCATCCCAGACTCTCAGTTTTAGTCCACGCACCCCGGGACGCCACTCCTCTCACATTTCCCATCGTCCCTTTACGGCGCCGTCGTCATCACGCTGGGTCGCTGCCGGGGTGAAAGACTGTGTAACGTGTACCTCCGTCAGCTTTTATGTCATATTTATATCTTAAGTTTTCGATCTCTTTTCCAGCTTTTCTTCGGACACCGTGTGGGTTTTTCCGAACATGGTACACGTTTAGCGTCAGACATACGACTGTAAATACACACCTCTGATTTTATACGCTTTCATTCGTGAGCCAGCGTATTCATGTCCATTCCTACTGTACATACGGCACGTCCTCATGCAGAGCCTCCAACCTCCACCAGACTGTGAATGCTTTACGGTATGTAGCTGATCACCACCACCCCCCCATCCCCCCGCCTCTTTTAGGGAGTCTGGGGTAAAAGGGGGGGTTTGGCATGTTTAATACCCAAATTTACCACAATAGATTAATGTTACAGCTACAGTCTTAATAAGTACACTGAATACTTTATTGTGACTTTAACATGTTCTCTGACGCTTTAACGAGAATAAATCTGTACTCTGGTCACCATGACATTGTTTTAACAGCTCAGTATGCAGACTGCAGTCCATCTGTGTCTCTACATACTGCAAGACCCCTTTGGTATGTTCTCTGGTGACCACATTGGGGGGTCATTTTCATCAGAAAACAGTAAAGAAACCACAGGATGATCCTAATAAAAGAAAAGCAGATGTTTTTTAAGTATTATATCTGAAATGACGCGGGGGTTTGGGTTTAAGGTGAAAGGCCTCACCGGACGTCCAGTCTTCCAGAAGGTTCCAGTCCTCATGAAGTGGCTCAGAAACCTAAACACGTCCATGTCCTTGTTGTGTTCTGAGATTTTGCACAGCGCACTGACTCCCTCTGCCGGCCATCCAGCGACATGCAGTCGATTAGTGCTTACCCCGTCATGTTATAACTTTAGTTTGTTTTTCCTGTAGTTTAGTCCCATAACGCCCCCCTCACCACTCTCACTTCTGTACCACTGGTTAACACTGTGTTCATTTACAACGTTGCTCTGCGTTATAACCCTTCATACGTCATGAATTAACTACTGCATTCTTAACCTCCTGCCATTTATTAATGCACAGAACCATAACAGAACCACAGCAGAACCATAGCAGAACCACAGTAGAACCAGCTGATGGGTTGGGTTTTGTATCAGTTATTCGTGTGTTAGGTTTCATTTGGACGAGGTTTAGAACCGAGCTGAGAACCTGGAGAACCTTTCGAACCCGATCTGTTCTGCTTCTGTTTCACCTTTTCTTAGCTTTTTATAAAATATTACTGTGAAGCTCCTTAACATTTGTACAAATTGTATACCTGTGTATCTGAAGTGCTATTGTAATATTAAATAACCAATGAGAGTATTAGACTAAAGTATGTAGCATGATCTCTTTTTTATTCGCGCGAGCTGTTAATAGTGTGGACCGAACACCCCATGTCTATATTTCATTTAAATAAAGTTAGTTATTCTAAAGGACTTCTCTTTTTTTTATTGGAGTCGATTGACGTTTATGAGTTTCTGTTTCGTGAGGGTTGAATTAGAACTGAGATTGCTTTTTTCATACGTATTTGTTGTAAAAGTGGACAGACTGAGAGCAGGAGCATCTGTAGACTGACACCGCGGTCACTTTTATTTAAATTTAGCAAAATCCCGAAGGTTTCCATTAAAAAGAACCGATTCCGATCAATCTGGCAACCTGATGATGATTGATTGATTGATTGATTGGCCTCGTGAGGGTGACGTTCCTGCTGGAGGCACCTGCATCATCTAATCAGGTTCCTCACGAGCTGCTTCTGGATTGAATCCTGCCTGGAACTTCAGAGAACCTTCAGCAAAATAACGTTGCTCATCAGGAACCTTTACCCGAACCATCCGACCTTCATGAGCAGGTGGGTCTTTATTTTAGAGGGGGACTTTGTACTTGCTCATGGGTTCCTCATCTCGGATTCCAGACTTATTTTCAGAGAGGAACTAAGGTTCACCGTAAGGGGGAAGAACAGGAACGTTCCACAGGGAGCTTTTCTGAACGAACGCTGTATTAGAACCTTTATTACTGTAAATGTGGGGAGAACCTTTAAATATATAATCATACAGAGACGAGGAACGTTCTCCAGTTACAGGGTGTATGATTCAGAACCTTTTATAGTTACTGAACGATTTTTGAAACTACTAAATTGTAGCTGATGTAAAGGTTCATCTACAGGAACTTTAATCCTGTGAGGGTCAGTTATGGTCCCTCATGTTCTTGCTAAGTTTTAAAGATTTATTTTTTTAAATGAATTAAAGTGAAGGGCGGCACGGTGGCTTAGTGGTTAGCACGTTCGCCTCTCAGCGCTAGGGATTTCCGGTTCGAATCCCCATCTGGGTGGAGTTTCCATGTTCTCCCCGTGTCCGCGTGGGTTTCCTCCGGGTTCTCCGGTTTCCTCCCAAAGTCCAAAAACATGGAATAAGTTAATTGAATTCTCAAAAAAAAAAATTGCCCCCTATAGAGTGTGTCTGTGTGAGTGAGTGTGTGCCCAGCGATGGATTGGCACCCTGTCCTGGGTCTATCCGCCCAGCGCCTGAGACGTTTTTGTATTCACTCATGGGGGGGGGTCCCAGTACTCATGTCCACATCTGAGATGAATAAATTCAAAGTCAAATTAGTTACAAAAAAACGCTTTTATTTATTATTCACAATCAAAAATGCAACAAAAGCAAATCTGAGGCAATTGTTCATGTTTCCTGAGGAGCTGCAGATCACAGTATACTGTTTATTTGCCTTCGCTTTGGGGTTTGTGCACGAGGGGAGGTGGGAACGTCACCCCTCCCTGGAACAGCCTCCGAACGTCCACTCAACACGACACACACACACACACACACACACAATACAGCAGCTACTTGCATATAAACAGGAACCGGAGGGAAAGCACGGCGTAGCATCTCTGTGCATGCAGCCAACGAAATGGAGGCAGATAGTTACAAGGGTCATGTGACAGTCTTTAACCAATCAGTAGTAAGTCACCATCCTGCTGAAACTCATCCAGGACACACGCTGGGGAAAAATAAAAATAATAATACTTTCAAACGTAAATGACATGGCCCCGTAGTTTTTTCCGGGTTCCTGAAGCACCACGTGGTTTAGACGACGTCCCTGTCCGCCGCGTTCCGTCATATATTCCGGCTTGGCGTCGAAAAGCCTTAAAAGTCTCGATTCAGCGGCGAAGCTCCCCATGGCTTCCGACCAGAGCTTCTCAAAGTAGTCAGGTCCCTAAATTCAGTGCTTGGACAGCAGTGGCAAAGTCAGCGAGACGGAAAACACAAGACGAATCCAGATCGAGACGGGAAAGGCCCCAAATGCGACATCCACATCCGGCTACCCCGACTGATTATATTCGACGCTCAATGCACTTCGCAATATACAACCTTTTATATAAAATAGTCTTCTGTAAATATAGCACTGTGTATAAAATTAGAAAACGTCTCCGCAACTCAAAAATAAGAGCTTTAAAATCCGCAGAACCCAAACATCTGCGGAAGTACAGAGAAGTTCCCTTTACACCGGCGTCACAGGACGCCTGCACAACGGAACCCAGGCAGAGAGATGTACATCCACCCGCCTGACGGAACTCAGAACCAGGGCGAGGAGCACACGGGCCTTAATCTCAACCGAGAACCCAACGGCCCGAGGGAGGCGTCGGCTGGACCTGTTCTAGTCATGATGGCTAAGTTCTAAAGCTCGCTTGGTGAGAACGTCTGAGCTGAGTCCTGGGGATGAATCAGAACATCGATTAAGAGGCAGGTCTTTACATCCAACATCAGAATCCTGACTCATGGTCTACTGAATGAGATACTGTCAGCGAGTTCCACGTCTTCTTCAGGAACAAAAGCATTGGGACACCGACTCATTACGTCTACAGGACCATGCCATTTGAGAAAGCTCCACAGCTCAGGAGTTCTACAAAGTCATGGAGTGTCTGAAGGAATGTTTGCTTCAGAACATTCATCCAGCAGAACGTTTACTGGATCAGACACTGATGTTGGGTAAGAGAACCTGATTCATGATCTCAGTTCTAGTTCATCTCAAAGGTGTTGGATGAGATCGAGGCTGTGTGGGTCAGTCCTGGATGGATCTGGATTGTTTAGCGGAACTCAGTGGCAACACACTGCCCCCTGCTGTTAAATAAATAATAATGCAGCATGGAGACGTGATGGATAGGTGTCCACAAACTTTCTGAGAAACATGTTCTAGACTTAACATGAACATGTCCTGGACTCTATGGTCTAACGTTCTATGTTCTCTGAGCAGTGGACCTGGGGTTATGTTCTGTGATGTCACTCGGCCAATCCGCTGTGGATCCGCCGTGACCCCCCCCCCCCAGGCCACGGGTTCCAGTTGGTGTAATTGGGCGTGTAACAGAAACCAGGAATCCCTCGTCACACGGACCCCTTCCTTCATATGGGCATGCCGTGAGAACCACCCGGAACCCGCCCAGAACCGGCGCCGAACGAGGACCTGCACCCCCCCCCCCCCACATGCTGTAATCCACTTCCTCTTCCTGTTGACGGTTACAAAGAGGAAAGGCTGAAACCACAGCGTTCAGAGTGTGACAGCGTCACATGACCTGCCCTCAGACCAGGATGGAACGAAACAACCCCCCCACCCCCCCACAGGATGTAACCCCTCGCTGTGGAGAACACGTGACAGAGAGTTAGCGCGGTAAAGCCCACGAACTCAACGTTGTCATAGCGACCGCAGTGGAGGGGTCACGTCCAATCTAATGCATCTGATCTCCCTCTGATACCTTATTCATTTCTTCAGTCACTGGAGCCTATCCCGGTACTCTGTATGTACTTCAGTAAGCGGGTTTAAATTAATGAGCTGGGTTCGTTTGGACTTTTTTAATCACTTACTGAGAGAATCGAATGCATCAGATTGTGTGCAACAGTTTGGGGAAGGCCCGTTCTTTGTGAAGATCTGGAAAGAGCGGTTAAATCGCTGACCTCGGGTTCGTTCCGCCTCATTAACACCGCGATTTAATTACAGCACCCTGTCCTGAGCTATGTGGGAACAGTTTGGGGAAGGCCCTTGTTTCAGGATGACTGCCATAAATAGAATCAGTGACGGAATCGCGTCCTGACCCGAATCTCATCCAGCAAAAATTTAGTGGAGTTTAGCATGTTCTCCCTGTGTTTCCTCTGAGTAGATTAACTGAGTTGCAACTCTGAGGGGTTTTTCAGGAGATCGGAGTTGGTCCGTATACATTTATCTATTGGATCAGACACCAGTGTTGGACAATAGGCTAAGTTTGGGGTGTGGGCTCTGTGTGGCCCTGTCCAGTTCTTTTACATCAGACTGTGTGCACTGAAATAGAAATGCCTTCCCCAAACTGTTCCACCAAAGCTGGAGGCATGACGTTATCCACCCGGGGTACTGGGACGGAATGACCCCCCCGAACTCAGTGATCAAGAGGCTCGGTCCAGATACACACGGTGTGTAAACTGACGGACCTGGATTAGAACCTGGATTAGAACCCTCCATCGTCTCTGAAACATGTAACAGGAGTCCACTGTGCCGTTCAAAAGCTTAATGATCAATGCATTCCTCAGTATTGATCGGGGCTTTACTGTATGGTTTGGTGATCATAAAACCACAGCCCTCAACTATGCCCCCCCACCCCCAAAAAAGTGACTAACACTAACACTAAACGTTGAGACTTTGCTATTCCACCGAGACCTCCTCGCTCTTTATGGCCGTTATCAGCGGGCCGCTGCTGGACGAATCGGAGCCCTCGTCTTTGGCCGCTTGGTCACTGTTCTCGCCGGCGAGCCCCGCCCCCGAGCCGCCCGCATCCGAGAGCGGGCCCTGGTTGAAGCAGAGGTGCTTGATGACTTCGTTGGGGGTGGTAAAGGTCATCTCGCAGATGTTGCACTTGTACGGCCGCCCCGAGGCACCGAAGAACAGCGCCTCCATCTGACTGGAGTCGTCAGCGGCACACAGCTCCATGCTCTGGCGGTCCACCATGGTGTAGGCCGACTCCGCCCCCTGGCCCATGCAGACGTGGCGGGCGGCCTGATTGGCGCGGCAGAAGCTCTTGCCGCAGGCGCTGCAGCGGTACGGCTTGCCCGTGTGGATGTACATGTGCTCGCGCCAGTGGCTCTTCTGGATGAACTTGCGTCCGCACGTGGAGCACTCGTACTTCCGCCGCTTCACCTCGCGCTCGATGTCAATGGCGCCCTCTAGGTTGTCGATGTCGGCTATGTCGGACGGCGGTGGCGTGTCCGCCTGAGGCTGCGCTGCACACGAGGTGGCGGCCGACGCCGCCACGGGGGTCGCCACGGCCATTTCCGCACGCGGGGAGCCTTTAGGGGCGGAGACGGGCTGCTCGCCGTCCAGATCAAGCGTGATGGGCGTGGCCGCCGCCACCGCACCCATGCCAGTCAGGACCTCCTCCACCTCGGGCGTGGCCGCCCCGCCGGGTAACACAGGGGAGGCCGTGCCACTGGACTCCATCATGAGCGGCGCCATGGCCTGCGCGTGCCACAGCAGGTGCTCCCGGAGCGCCACCCGCTGGTTGAAGCGGCTGCCGCAGATGTGGCAGGTGTAATGTTTCCTGAAGGACGAGCTCCTCCTCATAATACTGGGCTTCACGTGTAGGATGGTGTTGCTGCTCCCACTGGTCGAGGGCATCTGCGCCACGTCGCCCGCGGAAACATCCGCGTCGGCGCCCTCTCTGCCCAGCAGGGCCCCGCCGCCAATCGCCATCTCCACCTCCATCTCTGAAATCAACCTGCCCTGAGAGGAGTTCGTCTTTCCGTCCGGCGGGAGCGCGCCGTCCGAGTCGACGGGCGAGGACTGCCGCGCCGCGGGCACGTGCCCAGACGCCGCCGCCGCCTGCTGGTCTGAGATCTGGATGCCGTAGAGCGAGTTGGAGAGGCGGATGTTGGGCTCGGGGTGAGAGAACGCCGCCTGGCTGCTCAGGCTGGCCTCCTGGATCAGCGGGTAGGCGTGCAGGAACTTGACGCCCTGCTCCAGGCGCGCCGGGTCGATCAGCTGCGGCGCCAGCTTGCCAGTGTACATCAGGTTCAGGAGGTAGCTGAAGATGTCCGGCTGGATGTCCGTCGGCTTCAAGCGGACGCAGTCACTGGACACGGAGGACAAAAAAAAAAAAAAACACAGACGGGCGTTAGGCACCGGCACCAACGACTTTGTGATGTCATAACATTCACACCTTCCACCCAGTGGCACCCTAGAGGCCGATCGTCCACGGGTTCCGGTCTCATACCTGTCCTGGTGAATAAATAACATCCTGAAGTAGTTGGAGAAGGCGGCCAGCACGGCCTTGTGCGCTTTAAAGAAGACGTCGCCGATGGCGACCGTGCAGTCGCACAGGAAGCCGAACTCCCTCTGCGCGTTCAGCTGCTGCAGCAGGATAAGACCGTGGTTGGCCAGCTCCATCCTTCCACCTACACTGTGGGGGGGGGAGGGGGAGGAGAAATGATAGTCAGCTTTCAGTTTACAGCGTGCAAACACACACACACACACACACACGGGACAGACTCATTAAAGAATGTACATTAAAAAGTACGTTGTCAGAAGCATGAGGTCAGGAGCCTCCAACATCGGTGTCTGACCTCAAACATGAGGTGGAGGAAGAAAGCCTTTACAGAAGAGTGGTTTATGGGTGTGGTTGATGGGTGTGGTTGATGGGTGTAGTTTGAAGGGGTTTCATTCAATGACCCCCTTGTTGCTTGGGTGGGTTGCTTGAAGATGGAGGTTCAGTGAAACGGCTTACGGCGAGTGGAAACTGAAAGCCATGGGGGATTGTGGGTAGTTTTGGTTCTGACCCGTGACGGGCTGACTGGCTTCCTCATGGGGGTTGCAGATGTCGGGGCGGGAGGTTTAATTAGTTTCGTTTCGTAATTCTAACTAACTCTTCAAACCGAAGCTGGGTTCATCCTCCACCCCCCCCCCCGCACCCCCCCCACTGTGCAGCTACACCTCCTGCAGAGTGCCGCCAACAACCAGAAGCTCCACAGGAGTACTGGTTTTTCAACATTGCTGAGGACCCTGTGTGTGTGTGGGGGGGGGGGGTAGGTGGGTGGGGGAGGGGCAGTTTGGGGCTGATGCTCGGTTTGAGGGATTTACAGGTTCGTTCTCCAAAGTTCCTCTAAAATGGAACAGTCAGGATTCACCTTATCAGCTCAGCTAACGACCTATAGACTGATTATTCTATGAAGGTGTGTGTGTGTGTGTGTGTGACAGACCTAGTGGGTATTTAATGAGGACCATAAATAAATGATGATGATTAAAATCAGGGGCGTGGTGGCAGAGGCGTGAAATGATTTGGGGTTCTGGAGGAAGCGGCCCACGTGTGATTTCAATATCCAAACAAACAGGTCAATGTGTGACCTTTGAACCCTGAACCCTGCTCATATGGCGTGTGATAAAGCCGGCGCGGCGTCAGTGAGTGTTCTGTTCTGTGAGATAAGCGGCACACATGATGCTGCTGCAGGACAACATGAGGGGAACCACAGGAGTCCCGTCTGATTCGGTCATATTCCAATATCACCCCGCCCCATCATTATTAATAATAACATCACTAACACACTCACCCCCACCCCCATCATTAATAACATCAGTAACCCCCCCCCCCCCAATCATTAATAACAGTCACACACTCTGCGTGTTGTTGCAGCTGCTGGTATTAGTTACGTATTTTAACCTCAAACACTCTCCGAAGTTCTGTCTCCGGAGGAACAGTTTGGGGAAGGCCCTTTTCCTGGGGGTCAGTGTGTCCTCACACCCCACATCGGTACCTGACCCTCTCAAACACTGAAACACTGCACAAACACTTAAACACTGCACAAACACTAACACCGCAGCATCCCAACAAACCTTCAGAGTGAAAAAGCCCCCGTAAGTAAGAGGTATTAATGGGGGGGGGGGTTATGATGGGATGTCATACAAAGCTCCAGAACTTTAATCCGTACGATGAGAACACCGCTGCAGATCAAAGGACTCAGAGTCCCGGCTCAACTTCAGCGGGACATTCACAGAGGGGACAGGACGCGGGTTCTAAGGTTCCACTGGCGGTTTGTTCGGGCGTTGACTCCGCCCACAACGCAGACACGTGGACCGGACAGATCTCCCGCAGAGAGAGAGAGAGAGAGAGAGAGAGACAGTGAGAGAGAGACAGAGAGAGAGACACACACACACAGAGAGACCACTTCCGTGCTCTGTGTTTTTTTTCCTCTGAGAACCAAACTAAAAATAAGAAGCGAAAAACAGCAGCACGCGCCATGTTCCCCCAGAGCCGCGCGAGAGCGAGCGTTCTGCTCTAGAACAAATAAAATAAAAATACAGAGAGAGACAGAGATACACAAAGAGAGAGACAGAGTGTGAAACAGAAAGAGAGACAGGGAGACAGACAGAGAGACTCCGAATCAACCGAGCTGGGACAAATACGAGCGCCAGCGCGCGCGCACGCACGCACGCACGCACACAAACGCACGCGCGCGCGCGCACACGGGGACAGAGAGGGGAGGGGGTGCGCGAGGAGAGACGGGGAGCCGCGCGGACGCGAACACGCCGAAATAACGCGGTCGAAGTTCGGGGCAAAAAGTGAGAGGCGCGCGCGCGGACCACGTACCTGGGTTCGGTTCAGGGCTGAGAGCGGGAGCGAGCGGGAGCGGGGAGCGGGCGCGCGGCAGCTGCTGTGAGAGGCGCAGCATTGGCGGCGCGAGCTGTCGGTGTTTTCCGGTCGGGTTACGTTACGGTCACATGACCGAGCAAAGGCGCTTACAAACGGCGGGCGGCTGTGAACTCGCTAGAGCCACTTCCCCGGGGGAGGAGGAGGAGGAGGTGCGGGCGGGGGGAGGGAGAGCAGCAAAGAAAAAGCAACGAGGGGGAGAGGAGTGGGGGGAGAGGAGGGGAGGAGAGGGGGGGTGCCAAAACAAACGAAACCGTTTGGCAGACGTTGTTTGTTGGTTTGTTCTCCGCTCGCCGTTTCTGACGTCATCACCCCGGGGAGGCGGGTGGAGCGGGCTCTGAGCCCGGCCATCAAACGGAGCCGCGTCCGCAGGGGGATGCATCGGAACAGCGAGCCTCATTTACATTTCGGTTGACACGCCAACGGTCGGTGCTGCGAGCGCGCGCGCGCGCGCACGTCCGCCCGCCCGCCAGCCAGCCCGCAGCCGCGCCACCTCCCCCCTCCTCCTCCTCCCTCCGCGCGCCAGCCCGGCGCCCTCGCGACCCACCTCCGCGCGCGCGATGGCGTTTCGTTTATTCAGTCCTCTAACGCCGCGCCGTCGCTGCGGAACGCGCTTTGATCTTTGGGTTTATTCCCCCCCCGTTTCTTAAAGATCAAAAGAACGGGCTCCTCGGACGTTAAACGTTCCTTAGGATTAATTCCAATATGGTCTTTAAATGAGATCTGCTTTTAAAAGGGAGCTCTGAAAGTTTGTTATTGTTCGTTAATGTGTTTGGAATATTCTCTTTCAGAACATCAGAACTTTATAAAGCAGTAAAATGAACACAGAGTGAAAATAAACCCATTTCATTCATTCATTCATTGTCTTCCACTTAATCCTATATTAGGGTCGCGGGGGGGGGGTCACTTACTCACTCACTCACTCACTCACACAGACACACTCTATATGGGGCAATTTGGAGAACTCAATTGACTTGATCCATGTTTTTTGGACTGTGGGAGGAAACCGGAGAACCCCGAGGAAACCCACGCGGACACAGGGAATACATGGAAACTCCACCCAGATGGGGATTCGAACCGGGAATCCCCAGTGCTGAGAGGATAACATGCTAAACCACTAAGCCACCGTGCCGCCCTTCATTTAATTCATTATCCAGAACACGTAATCAAAAATGTCACCAAAATAAAACCTGCATGTTACAGTTATTCATCACTGTAATCCAGAATTTTATCAGGATCCAGTTCTGAGAAAACGGAACCGTGTGTAATGTGTGTTCTTTAGTTCGCCATTGAGTGTGTAATGTTTGTGTTGAATTCTGTGTTCTGAGGTTTGAGGATGGAAGATTATGGAGGCCAAGGGACATTCTTTAATTCTTTAATTAAATGACAACCATTAATAATGATTTCAGGAGTATATAATAAAGGATAATCCTAAACTAAGAGAGTTTACAGGTGAAACAGCTTTCATCCCTCACCAGACTTTAGAGGAGGTAAAAACAAATTGCTTATTAAATTAAAAAGTGCAATTTAGTTTCCTTACCTGTGATTCTCTTTCATCTGATTCATATAGTGACGATCTAATTGCTTATAAAATGTTTAAGAATCAGGAAACTAGAAATATAAATTGTTGTGTCTTATTATTTATTATGTATTATACAAATGTTTATTTCATATCTTCCTCCAAATATATAATTGACTTTTTTTCTTATTACTTCTAAGGTCCACGAGGTGGCGCCAAAACCACCTCGTTTGTGTGTTCAATACTTGGTTCGGTATTTTAATTTTTTAATATAAGCAAACAGTAGATTAATATGTTCCCTTGATTAAACATAAGATTAAATTATCTTCAAACTTTTGATTTAAACTCGACTGACCGACAACAAAATCCTGCCCTCAACCCCATCCGACTCTTCTGAGATGAAACGGAGACTGTGAGGTTGTATCATGTTGTTTGTTACATCCACATTTTTATTTATCTATTTTATTTTATTTATATATTTTTTATTTTATTTTATTAGCTCATTAACGAACCCATGTTTGAGTTAAAGTGTGTGTGTGAGAGCAGAAAAGGACAGAATTGTGCACACGGCTCCATCAGCACCAGGAGCGATATGGATGGAATACTGGTGTCGTTTCTTAGACGGCCACAAGAGGGCTGTGCCGGACACATAAGTAATCACGCCTCCGTATTAAAGCCGGAGTCACAGTGAATGCTTCAGCGTTCACACCATTTAATGACTCATCTTTAATCTTCGAATGTTATTAATATTATTGCAGATTTTAAGGTTTGAGAACCTTAATAAACTAATAATCTAACGTCCTTGTGTTAGTGTCACGCTCCCGTTAGCAAAGATGGAACCGGCTCAGGTTGCTGTTCCTCCTCCGTCTCTTTCGGCTAAATATGAGGGGTATGTATGAGTTTAAAATGCGTTTATAAAGTCACAGTTTGGTTTTAACTCGATTATTCAGTAGCAATAAGCAGCATAAACCCGCGTTAGTTTAGAAAAAACACGGCGTTCTTAAATAAATAAAGTACGTAGCTACTTGGCTAATTACAGACGCTATTTGCGTCTTCCAAATGGCTTCGCGCCGCCTACGTAGAGCACTAGATAGGCGTTATAGGTGACGTTTGAATCCCGTATCTAGGGAATCTTCGTTCTGAAGGCGGAGTGATTTGGGATTCCTCCAGTTTGGCTGCTGGTTGGACGAGGGTTACCAAAACAATTAGCGTTTTATAGAGAAATAAGTAAAAATGAACTTTAATAACAAAACTTACACAAAGTCACGATTTACTGAGGCGAATTAAAGGTAAAGACGGTCGTTGTAGTGTGTGTGTGTGTGTGTGTGTGGACACATTTAATACGAGTTTTGTTTGAACATCCATCCATCCATTATCTTCCGCTTTATCCTCTATTAGGGTCGCGGGGGGGTTCCCCATGCCCATCCAGGGGAGAACGTTTCGGGCGCTGGGCAGATACACCCAGGACAGGGCAATCAGGCAATCTATCGCTGGGCGTACACTCACTCACACACACACACACACACTATATGGGGCAATTTGGAGAACTTAATTGACCTTGATGCATGTTTTAGGACTGTGGGAGGAAATCGAAGAACCCGGATGAAACCCACACTGACACGAGGAGAACATGGAAACTCCACCCAGATGGGGATTCGAACCGGGAATCCCTAGCGCTGAGAGGAGAACATACTAAGCCACCGTGCCTCCCGTGTTTGAACATGTTTATGTTTAATATGTATTTTATAAAGAATAAAGCAGAAAATGTTGAGTTTATTAATTATTAATGTTGTCTCTTTGTAGCTCATTTGCATATCTGACGGTTAAAGACCGAATGCCGACGATTCTGACTAAAGTCATCGATACCATTCACCGGAACAAGAACAACTTCTTTGAGGAACACGGGGAGGTAAATATCCAGCGGCCACTTTATTAGATTCAGCCCTTTATCTGTATTTAGTTCTGCTGATCGTTCAGATAGGGTTTGTAGTTCTACAGTTCCATTCTGTAGTCCATCTGTTTCCCTCTAAGCTCTTTGGTATGTTCTCTGACGATTCTCAGTACTGCGGTGACGCTGACGTGCTGGTGGTGCTGGCGTTTGAGTGTGTGGTGTGCTGCTGGAGTTCGATAACGATCCCAAAAAAGGTCTATCCCGTCATAGCCGTGTTCTTTGTGTTCGCATCAACAGGATGGCGTGGAGGCGGAGAAAAGGGCTATCTCCTTCCTGTCCAAGCTGAGGAACGAGCTGCAGACGGACAAGCCCGTACTTCCTCTGACCGATTCCGCCGCGGATGCGGATGTCTGGAACCGGTACCTGCTGAGGCAGCAGGACCTGATGGAGGGCGGCAGGCCGGTCAGCTGGTTCCAGTCTCCGTGGCTGTTTGTGGAGTGCTTCATGTACAGAAAGATCCAGGAGGCGCTGTGGCTCAGGTAAGCTGGACGCTCCAGGTCCTGAGTGGGAACTCCCCCGGTCCACGTCTGCCAGTCTGTAATCAGAACTTTGTGTGTGTTTTTGTTTAAAGTCCTCCGATTTGTGATTATGACGTGTTTAAGGATGGAAAGGTGCGCAGTTTCCTGGATTCTCAGCAGGCCGTCCTCTCTCTCTGTATGTACCTGTGGGACGTTCTCCGCAGAACAGAGGATGAGGACCAGACGCAGGTGAAGGATCAGCTTCTCAAGTTCCTTCAGGTTGGTGAGGTCCATGTGCAGCTCGCTCCTCTTGATTTGAGATGTTCACCACTTAACCTGCAGGGGGGGGGTGTTCCACCTGCCGTGGGTGTACGGTGAGACAGTGGGCTGTTTGCTGACCATATCGTGGGTCCACGCAGGTGTCGCTGTGGGGGAATAAATGCGACCTGTCCATCTCGGCCGGTCGGGACAACTTCCAGGAGGCCAGTCCCGTGGACTCTCTGACCGACCTGCAGCGCTTCATCCTGGTGGACGATTCGGAGAAGCTCTGGTCAGCGCTCCGGGCGGCGCCTACGCCGCGGGTGGACATCGTCCTGGACAATGCCGGCTTCGAGCTCCTCAGCGATTTGGTGCTCGCTCATTATCTGGTTTCCTCGGGCCTCGCTCAGGAGGTGCGGTTCCACGGTAAGTCCATTCCCTGGTTCGTGTCGGACGTCACCGAGCGGGATTTCCATTGGCTCCTGACGCAGACGGCGGCTTCCAATCACAGGCAGATGTCCGCCTGCGGCATCCAGTGGAAGCACTTCATGAAGGAGGGACGGTGGTCATACCGCGATCACCCCTTCTGGACCCTGCCTCATGAGTTCTGCGACATGGCGGCCGACGCCCCCGACCTGTACGCCGCGCTGCAGGGCTCGGCCGTCGTCCTGTTCAAGGGAGACCTGAACTACCGCCGGCTGACGGGCGACCGAGCATGGGAACACACGCTCCCGTTCGCGAGGGCCTTACGGGGCTTTCGACCCGCCCCGCTCTGCAGCCTCCGGACCCTCAAGGCCAACGTGCAGGTGGGGCTCCAGCCGGGACAGGCCGAGGAACTCTCCTCGCGGGATCCAGACTGGATGACCGGCGGCAAATACGCCGTTGTTCAGTTCTCTGAGGCGTGAGGTCGTTTTTACGGATGTTTACAGGTGAAGGAGAACAAATCCCAATCCGAGGTTCTGTGTGTCCGGAGCACGTGCATCAGTTTAAAGAACGTTAGAAGCCTGTGGACGGGTTTCCGTTGACACGGACGATTGTCTCACAGTGTTCCATCATTTAGAGCCTCACTTCATATGAACATAGCTCCTGTCCTGTAGAGTCACCCTGTAGTCCTCACGTTCTGATGGTCATGTGGGGTCAGATGTGGTCCTTATTATGACTGCAGATGGTCGCCGTGACTCAGCTTCGTATTAAAGTTTTTCACGTGATTTCACTCGTATCTCAGGAAATAAAACCTCCAGTTTGTTCTAAACATTTTGTAGGATGATGCACGTGTGTGAATGCTCACTGGCGCCTCATTGTGGTGCTGATGTTCATGTGCAGTGCAGAGTTTTAAAACCTTACAGTCTAATTTAAAGCTTCTGTGTGTAAGTGAACCGAGTCTGTAACTACAACTACAAAGTCCATCTGTATGATACTTGCACAGTTACCATGGAAACAAGATGATGTATTTAATAAAGTGGCCGGTGAGTGGAGTGGAGTAAATCTAATATTACATTAAATGTATTTTTTTTTTTACAATAAGTTATGTGGTATTTTAATATATCAGACATTCTGGTTACAGGTGGAATAGCAGCGTCTCTCAGCCAATCAGAGGGGAGCACGTCATATTCATAATTAATGGGTCCTCCAAAAACAGAACATCTGATTTAAATCTGGGGCCAAACTGTAGGGTTCTGCATTAGTATACCAAATCCTGATGTGTTAACCCAGAGGGTCAAAGGTCACTGACTCCTGGGTTAAATCTGGGGTTTAAGACTTTTTTTAATTTCATTATTATTTTTTTTAAATTTGCTGGAGAACGTAACTATAGAACCCAGGCGGGGGTTCTGCGCGTCGGTCCTGATGCTGCGGCCCATCAGTGACACAAAGACCAACTTCCATCGTCGGGTTCTGACATTAATCGGGGGGGGGGGGGGGGGGGGGGGGGGGGGGGGGGGGGGGGGGGGGGGGGGGGGGGGGGGGGGGGGGGGGGGGGGGGGGGGGGGGGGGGGGGGGGGGGGGGCCCCCGAGTGGACATGTGACCTTCTACAAATATTTGGGTAAGTGATTAGATGTCAAGTTCTCATTTTAACTGCTGATGAGGAGGTTTGGGGTGTTTTTAGTCTGAGATGTTTTTATGTGATTATTGATTCATGTGTGTGTGTGTGGGGGGGTTAGGTCAGAAACAGATGTTGGGTAAGAGAAGCTGGTTCACAATCTCAGTTCTAGTTCACCCCAAATCTGTTCCGTCCATGTCATTTTGGATCTTGTTTATAAAGCGGTTGTGGGCCTTCCCCAAACTGTTCACAATAAGATACAGCAGTGCACTACAGGATGCACACTGCATACTAGTCAGATTTGCAACATGTATAATGTAGTGTTCCTTTTTGAACCCTAAGGGTCTTGTTTTAATTAAAAATTATTTTTTATAGATTTATTTTTGGTTGGGTGATGTTTCGTGAATGTGACTAACGATGCTCAAACTGGACGCTCTCATCCCGGACCTTCGGTCCCGCCGTGTTCCGTGAGTTCTCTGGCAGCTGGCCGATGTGCTGACCTCCCGTCTCGTGTTTACCTGGTTGCGATGACCTGATCCGTGGCGGTGCCACTCGTATCGACCCAACTGCCTCTTAATCTGTTTGTCTTGTTCTCCTTTTGGAGAGTGCAGCAGGGAGACCGGAGCACTCCGAGGAGAGACGCGGCGCGAGCCGAATTAGCACCTGACCCTGGGTTCTGCTGGGAGGTAAGAGTTTATAATGTAACGGTGGTTCTGTCCTTATACGGGGTTCTATGTTACAGGTTCCACTGTGTTGACTGTAAGGAACTAAGTTTAGTTTTTAATTTATTGTGTGTTTTTTCTTTTATTGTGATGTGATTTCTAAAATTGTTCATCAATCAATACAAATCATTTATTATCAGTTTGCATCTTTGTCAGGGGAAATAATAAACCTGACTTGCAGTGCTGACACAATCTCACAAGAGGGCGCCATTAGACATGTAGACTTTTATTTTAATAACGTGGAAGATACAAAAAACACTTGTCTGCATTTTCAGAATTATTATTCTTTATTCAAATAAGCATCATTTTACAATGATGGGTCCTTGCCGGCCACTTCATTAGATACACCTGTCTTTCTACACTCATCGTCCAGTTTAGCAGTTCCCATTGGTAGTTCCACAGTTCCACTCTGCAGTCTGTTGGTTCCCTTTGCTCGGTTCTGCAGGTGGAACGTAATCCATAAGTGAAGTTTATCTTTAGAAACACCGCCCGTCTAAAGTGTCGGACCCTGAGAACTCGACTCGACTTTGAACTCAGAGTTGCGGTTGTGCTTCAGATAAGATCGTGTCTAAGCTGAGATGGTTCAGGGTGATGGAGCAGGATGAGAACCTTCATGGAAACCACATGTTTCTTGGTGCAAATATAAGGGTTCAAAGGTCATTTAATGCCCAAAGGACATGGAGAAGCAAACTTTAATGAATTCTGAATAAATGTTTATGGAATATTAAATATTGTGTGTGTATGTGTGTGTGAGGGAGAGAAAGACGGTGCCATGACACACTCTGTCCGTCAGGTGGGCGGAGCAAGGCCGGAAATGAGAGAGGAAGGCAAGAGGGAGGGAGCGAGAGACAGTTTGTGGGAGGGGAAAATAAAGCCAAAAACAGTGTGTGTGTGTGTGTGTGTGTGTGTATGTATGTGTGTGTGGCCGGTACTGAAAGGCATGCCGTTCCTCTGTGCCAGTGCGTTTCCACGGTGATGTCCGGAGGGCAGGCGAGCGCCGAGGCTTCTGTTGGTGCCAGGCAGCGACACCGGAGTGATCTGGAGCGACACTCTGCCCCCCTGGCGCCCCCCGAGCTCTCCCCCATGTACCCAGAGGAAGAGTGCGGCGTGCGGGGCATCTCCTCCACCTCCCATTATCTGGACGGGACATTCGACTACGCTGATCCCGATGGCCCTCACTCTTCGGTGGAGTACTACCCCGCGCCCTCTGACGCTCGGGTGACGCCCCCGGGGGTCCGGGACCCTCGGCCGGAGAGTCTGCGCACCGGCAGCCCCCTGGTATTCGTGCCTTCGAGCCCCCAGCTCTCGCCGTTCCTTACCCAACCGGCAGGACCGCACGGGGCCCAGCAAGTGCCCTACTACATAGAACCCACGGACACCACCATGTACAGGTCAGAGTAGGGGGGGGGGGGGTACACTGGGTCCCTCAGACGTTCTAAAGCTTCCTTACATCAGGATTCTAAACGTCGCTGCTGCCTCCACTCTGCTTCAGAGCAGAGTTTCCTCTCTTTAGTTCATCTTTCCTCGGGTTCTTCAGTCTGTGTTCCATGTTTGTGTTTAGTGTACGCTGAGTGCAGAAGGTTTTTTATTTAAAAAAAAAAAAAATTTTACCACCCAGTAATTCAGAGAAATGTTTTTAAACCTTGAGAAAAGTACAATATGTGAAAATACCAGAGTCGAGGAATTATCACATCCTGTCTCAACAGAGAGAGAAACAAATCTGCTGTGTGTGTGTGCGGGCAAGCAAGAGAGAGAGCATGTATGGAGAGAACGATGGAGACAGAAAGACCAGCACTGAAAACCCGGAGACATTTGTGGGTGACCTGCACCCCACTCCCTATTGGTCATTAACATGTTCTTCTCATGTCAGTCTAAAAACAGTGGAGATGGTAAATTTGCCCCAGCTGGGAATGTGTTTACCTTTAGTGACAAACATAAATCCCGTTTTAGCCTCGTAAAGGTCACAGGGGTTCCTGAAGCCTATCCCAGTGCTCACAGGGTCATGGTCAGAGATGTAGAGAGTAACGAACACAAAGCGTCGGCGAACGAAACAATCTGATTTCTCGTCCCGTACAGATCCAGTGTTCTCGCCGGTACCGGATCCAGAGTGGAGCTGTGTAGCGCCACCGACAGGCAGGAGGTATACGCTCCGGCGGGGACGTCCGGGGCCTCGGGGCTCACCAAGGACATCCGCTTCTGCGCCGTGTGCAGCGACTATGCCTCGGGATACCATTACGGCGTCTGGTCCTGTGAGGGCTGCAAGGCTTTCTTTAAGCGTAGCATACAAGGTACTGTTCAGAACCTGGTCCCCAGAGTTTTATTAAGGTTCCCTTTTGTTTAGGAGGTGGGTGATGTCCCCTCTCTCTCTCTGTCTCAGGTCATAATGACTACGTCTGTCCGGCGACCAATCAGTGCACCATCGACAGGAACCGCAGAAAGAGCTGTCAGGCCTGCAGGTTACGCAAGTGCTACGAAGTGGGCATGATGAAAGGAGGTGCGTCCCTAAATGCCCACGGCGCTGCCTTCACAACCGGTTAATGGGGGGGGGGGGCAGAGGGGTGCAGACGGGCCCCGGGGTCAAGGGCCTTACAGAGGTGTTGATGTCATTAGGGTTGCAGGGTTTAAGTGAGTGGAAATGATGAGACGGTTAGACTCTGAGTCTCCTCATCCTCATCTTCATCCTCCACGGCAAGGCTGATGGTTCTAAATGATGTTCTCTTTGTATGGAGACCGGTGGAACTCAGGGGTATGTGATGGAGGAGCTGAGGTGATAGAGGTTAGAACCCAGGTTCTGCAGGTTCATTTATTCATTCATTATCTTCCGCTTTATCCTCTATTGGGGTCGCGGGGGGGGGTTCCCCATGCCCATCCAGGGGAGAACATTTCGGGCGCTGGGCAGATTCACCCAGGACAGGCGGGCAATCTATCACTGGGCACACACTCACACAAACACACTCTATATGGGGCAATTTGGAGAACTCAATTGACTTGATCCATGTTTTTGGACTGCGGGAGGAAACCCGTAGGAAACCCACGCGCACACGGGAAGAACATGCAAACTCCACTCAGATGGGGATTCGAACCGGGAATCCCTAGTGCTGAGAGGAGAACATGCCAACCACTAAGCCACCGTGCCACTGGTTCTGCAGGTTACAGGTTCTTATTCTCATGAAGTGATTAAACTGAGAGCTGGTTATGGGATGGATTTTAACGGCTGGTTTAATGATTTCTCTTTAATTAATTGACTTTGCGGAACTTTATTATTTATAAATCATGACGTTGACTCCCACAGGGTTTCGTAAGGAGCGTGGTGGGCGTGTCCTGAGGCAGGAGCGGAGGCGGGGTGGAGTCAAGGACCGGGAGCAGAGATGCGCAGAGCCACCCCACTCCTCCGGGAGCCGAGACGTTCCCTCGCAGGTAAAAGGCTGCCGCGGCCCCGGGTCCGGCCTGGCGGGCCTGATGCACGCGGGCCCCGAGGAGGTGCTGCTGCTGCTCCTGAGGGCCGAGCCCCCTGTCCTGTGCTCGCGGCAGAAGCACAGCCGGCCGTACAGCGAGCTGACCATGATGAACCTGCTGACCAACATGGCTGACAAGGAGCTCGTCCACATGATCGCCTGGGCCAAGAAAGTCCCCGGTGAGGAGCCGCCGGGCTTAGCCTATCCCGGCACACCCATACATATGTGTTCCATCGGTGTCGGTGTGCACTCTGGGTTCGTGTCTCAGGCTCCGACAGTTGTGTTTGGAGGCAGGACTGCGCTTATGCTGGGGGGTGGGGGGTGGGGTAGGTGTCCTTGGTAACAGCCTTGTATGTTCATATCACCATGACGGGGGTTTAAACCAGACAGGTGCACCGCCATCGGCCGATGAGGTCACACTCACAGAGGGACGGGATTACAGATGTGTTTAATAAGCAGGACACTAGAGGGCGTAGCATTAATGTCAATACATCACGCTTGACCTCTTCATGTGATTTATTCACAATAATACACAACCTCGAGTGTCTGTTTTGGTTTAGGGTTCCAGGACCTCCCCCTGCATGACCAGGTGCAGCTGCTGGAGAGTTCCTGGCTGGAGATCCTGATGATGGGGCTCATCTGGAGGTCTATCTACTCACCTGGTAAACTGATCTTTGCTCAGGACCTGATCATCGACAGGTACGGTGCTGGTTCCACTGACATGCCGCGGACCGTAACCCTGACCGGTGCTGATGGGAGGTTTTGAGGAGGTTCCCGTTTAGACTCGGGTTCTCTGTTCTGAATGAGTGTGACCGCAGTCTAGAACATCAATAATCCTCATCCCTTAATGTCACCGTGATCGATTGTAATTTTTTTTTTGATGATGCAGCGCCCCCCCCGGAGGAGGTTACATCACGCAAGATGGACTCATTAATGAGAAATGCTGTTCTTTGGGAAATGAAGGGCATTTACAGAGAACCCTGTGATCCTCTCGAGAAGGCCATGTCAGGAGGATATCTAATTAAAAATACTCATCCGGCTGCGGGGAGCCACGTCATCGACCGGGGGGTGGGGGGGCGAAGGGAACAAAAACAGGCAGGTAGTCGGGGGGAGGAGAAGGACGACGAGGAGGTGTTCTTGGACTGGAGAGAGATTTATGTAGCGGAGACGCTTTAGAGAAGATAACGAGTGTAATTGGGCGGGGTGGGGGGTGAGTGAGTGAGTGTGTGTGTGTGGGGGGGTGGCCTTTGCAGGTACAGCGTGTGCTTGCTGCCTCAAAGTAAACAACGTCCTTCAGCCGTGTGTGTGTGTGTGTGTTTGTGTGTGTGTGTGTGCGGAACGGGAGAGGAACGTAAAGAGGGGACGGAGGACGTTTATAATAGAACCTTATTTTGTGAGCGCATCCTGGAAGTCGGGGTCCCAATTACACTCAGATACAAGAGGGGGCCAGGAGATCATCGCCACCACCCCCAAATCACTAACACGACCACCCGATCTTTATATTCATAGTTTTATGGCCCAAACTGTATAGACCCCCCCCACCTCATGGTTTTAAAGTCATGTGATCGCCATATTTCAGTTTTTTGTTTTCCTTCCTCCTCCCGCACTTTTTAAGCTATCGACACGCTTTTCACGGGACACGTCCGGCTCGTTGGTGATGCGAGTGTGTGTAATCAGTTAAGGAATGGCTCGAACAGTTTCCGAGATATTCCCGTTTTTCCGGAGCCTAAATTCCCATTCACTTAACATTGCGGTCATGTTTGCACTCCTGTAACTCGGGCAATTTTCGAACTACGAAAATGAAATTCGTTGGAGTCGGAGACGTCCGTGGAGAGACCGTCCATTTGAAATCTCAGTGATCGCACCCTCTCCTCCTCACTCGTCTTTACTCTTTAAAGTTGGCTCAGTTCATGTCCTATAGAAAAACTCTGATATTTAAAGTGTCGTAACGTGGACAATTTTCGAGATACAGACACGAAACTCAGCAGGTACAGAGAGAATTACAAACGCATCCACCACCTGAAATCACAGACTGTGTGCACCTTCACTTCACTTTTTATCACTCTTTGAAAATTGTGTTCCCCCTTCCTGCTCTAGCTCACTCTCCCAGGGACAGCTGTCCATTAAAATGTATTAAAGGAGAGAGAGAGCGTCTTATTACATGCTATCGATGATGTCATCACGGCCTGTGTAACTATTATGAGATACTCTGATCACTTGGCCACGCCTGTTTATTTGCCCCATTCACTTCGATTCATTCATTCATTCATTATCTCCCGCTTATCCTCTATTAGGGTCGCGGTGGGGTTCCCCATGCCCATCCAGGGGAGAACGTTTCGGGCGCTGGGCAGATAGACCCAGGACAGGGCACCAATCCATCGCTGGGCATACACTCACTCACACAGACACACTCTATATAGGGCAATTTTGAGAATTCAATTAACATGATCCAAGTTTTTGGACTGTGAGAGGAAACCGAAGAACCCATAGGAAACCCACGCAGACACGGGGAGAACATGGAAACTCCACCCAGATGGGGATTCGAACCGGGAATCCCTAGCGCTGAGAGGAGAATGTGCTAACCACTAAGCTCACTTCGATTCATTAAAAAAAAAAAAATATATATATATATATATATAAAGAACTTAAATGATCTATCCTGACCACGGCTTGTTTCTCTCTGTCTCTGTGTGCAGGAGTGAGGGGGACTGTGTGGAGGGCATGTCTGAGATCTTCGACATGCTCCTGGCCACAGTGGGGCGCTTCCGCACGCTCAAACTGAAGTCGGAGGAGTTTGTGTGTCTGAAGGCCATCATCCTGCTGAACTCGGGCTCGTTCTCCTTCTGCTCCTCGTCCATCGAGCCGCTGAGGGACGGCTTCACGGTGCAGTGCATGCTGGACAACATCACCGACGCCCTCATCCACCACATCAGCCAATCGGGACTCTCGCTGCAGCAGCAGTCCCGGCGGCAGGCGCAGCTCCTGCTGCTGCTCTCCCACATCAGGCACATGAGGTACGGTGGGCGGGGCTGGGCGGGGTGGGGCAGGGCCATTGGATGTGAGGGTGGTGTTTAATGGTGGCTGTGTCTCTATCTCCTCCATCAGTAATAAAGGGATGGAGCATCTGTACAGCATGAAGTGCAAGAACAAGGTGCAGCTGTATGACCTGCTGCTGGAGATGCTGGACGCACATCGCCTCCATTCCCTGAACAAAGTCTCTCAGACGCCGTCTCCGCTCAACACCACCACCACCTCCACCAACAACGCCTCCTCAACCACCTCCTCCAGCGGCATCTCCACCGGCTCTCCGGTCCTGCAGGCTCATCCGGAACGTCCTGACCTGAGCCCCAGCCCCTGAACCTGAGCCTATCCCGTGAGTTACATGAAGTCCTGTCATTCAGGTGGTGGATGATCCTCAGTGCTGCGGTGGTGGTGCTGATGGATTCATAATGTTCTCATGAGGGTCCTATATTACACTCCTCGTCATGTTTATTGATCTGTGTATTAAGACCCTTATAACAATATGAACCACTCAGCATGTGACTGAGGCTTATCCCGGTGATTTACACTCTACAGATTTTGATGTTTGTTTGTTTCTCATCGAGAAAACAAGACACTAACGAGGTTTTGACGTTCCGCCTGGTTCTAGAGTTTGTTAGGGTCTTGTTCTGGTTTTCTCTATACAACACGCGCGCGCGCACACACACACACACAGAAACAGACAGCAGCGTGAGAGCGATGTGGGGTGTATTTGTTGAAAAGACGTCTTTACTGTCGTTAGTAAACTGTACAAACATAAATAAGCACTGATGATTTGTACATGATCGACCACCTGAACGCCTCACACACTTCAGAATGGCCTTGCGACGCTCACACAGCGTCTCCTTCACTGTTTGGCATTTCGGAAAAACAAAACATTTATTAGTTACGTTATAAAAAAATAATAAATACTGTAACAGCACGGCGTCCGGGCACTTCACCTTTAATAGCGCGGCCTGACGTGTAGCTTATTTCACCTTAAATACTCTGATGGACGGGTTAAGTGCTGTACCTGGAGACCTCGGCCTCAACTCTTCATTTCCCGGCGATCGGACCGGATCGGCATTCCGATGATTGCAAATTCACTAATTGTTTGAAAACACAAACGAGCAGCGCTGGGGGGTCTGTACAGGGGCGGGTCAGCTTTGGTTCTGCAGTGAGTGCGAGGGGCGGGGCCGGGGAGGGGGCATGTTAGAAGGGGGGGGGGCCATTGGTGTAGCGGAGCATGGGGTGGAAGGAGCGGGCGAAGTTGTTGGCGTGGAAGCAGCTGTAGTCGTCCTCAGTCGTCGGCAGCAGACAGGCCAAACCCACGACGAGCAGCAGCAGGAGCTGCAGGGGCAGTGCCGCCCGCAGGACCCGCAGCAGGAAGGGCTGCCGGCGAGCTGCAGCAGCGCCATCGTGTGGCCCGGAGGAACCAGAGTGAGAGGAGGCGCACGCAGAGGCTTCGCGCAACCTGAGGGACGGAAGAGACGAGCACGTCAGGGCGTAGCCTTATGGAACATGGACGAGTTAATCACTTTAATCCTCGACCCAACATCTGTAAATACACCACCCAAATAATATCCGCTCTGTGGTGGACAGTCGTGATTGGTGGATGATCCTCATGAGAATCATTCACCTATCAAAACGATGAATTAACTCAAATTCAAACAGATTAGACAAATGGTCGTTTGAACTCCAGGAGGGGGGGGGGGTGAGGGACATGGCGCTGTTATGTCCATCACCCCGCCCCCCCGGTGTTCTAGAGTCCATGAAAACGGTACCTGTGCTGCAGCAGGCCGGCTGAGGATCCTGGTGCGGGGACATTACATTTGGCCCGTAGCTGTGGTGCCATGAGCAAAAAAAGGGGGGGGAGGAAGGGGGGAGGGGCGGGGTCAAAGAAAGAAAGAATGTTTCAGTCCAAGCAAATAAAGACGAAGCTCGCGGTCAGCCGGCAATCATTAAAATCAACCGAAAGCGCGAGGCTGCAGCAGGAACCAAACCAACGCAACCAAAAACAAAGAGGTCGTGAGGATGGACAAGAACAAGGAAGCGGCCGCGTCTCTGGCAGACCCCACTTCCTTGTACTGTTCAATATTTAGGCTTTAATTATGGGATGGAAAGAAAAAAAAGAACAAATGCCACCTGCTGGGTGTCTCAGGGACAGACATGCACATCACCTTTCGGCGTTAAAAAAACGATGGGGGGTGGGGGTGGTTACCGTTTGCTGAACTGGAACACTGACCACAGACACGGGGCTGGCCGACCCTGACGTGTCCCCGTCGTCACCCGGCGACCAAAGTGAGGACGTCTGAAAAGCACCCAATTAAAAACCTCATTAACACAAACAGCTGCAGCGTGATGGGGATTTGGAGACCTCTGGTGTGGAAGTGTGGAACTGCAGGCTCTTCCCTTTAAGATCTCCAATCCATAGAGCCAAATGCTACATAAAGTCCTACATTACCCACAATTCCACCCGCAGCCCCACCTTCTGCTGTATGCGATCACTGCAGTCAAATGTACTGTGTTTGAATAATTATTAATAACTTCACTTTATATTGTTTAATATTTCTATTCCTCTGTTCTGGCCTCCCCCCCACCCCATCCTCAGGCTGTTGATTCCA
>JAFMOD010000406.1:458926-473672 GCA_019802435.1 Corydoras maculifer | reverse complement strand
TGAGGTGGAGGTGTGTAACAGTGAGGTGGAGGTGTGAAACAGTGAGGTGTGTAACAGTGAGGTGGAGGTATGAGGTGGAGGTGTGTAACAGTGAGGTGGAGGTGTGAATTGGAGGTGTGTAACAGTGAGGTGGAGGTGTGTAACACTGAGAAGGAGGTGTGTAACAGTGAGGAGGAGGTGTGTAACAGTGAGGTGGAGGTGTGTAGGTCAGGTGGTGATGGAGGACGAGTGAGTGGAGGTACCTGGTGGCAGGTCTCCTCCCACTGCCTCTGCAGCAGCTCCAGTCTCTCCTGCAGGACCGTCAGGTCATCGGAACTCAGACTGCTGGACAGAGCGTCTCTGAGCAGACACAGGGCAGCCATGTCGTCCTCCCAGCCCTCTGTACTGTCCTCTAGGTCCTATTCCAGCACACACGGCAGCAGCGGGTTAAAGATCAATGGGCGCCGCGGCTCCTCCTGCAGGTGGGAGGCGGGAACTGAACCTACCTTACAGCGGATCTGCTCGTTGTGGAGCTCCTCGTGGTGATCGGGTAAAGACACCGAGAGCTTGTTCTTAAAGAGGCGGAGCTTCTCATGTGACGCCGCGATTCCCTTCTCACACTGCTCCCAATCCTGCACACACACACACACACACACACACACACACACACACACACATTAGTGCTGCAGGACGGAGGAGGCGCAATAACAAACCATCACACGGTAAAGGAGAAGAATAACCACCAAAGAGGTGTCACCCTGCCCCGTCACTCTTCCCGTTTCCATGGTAACGTAAACAGAACTCTGACCTGAGCCTCTGATCCGGTTTACCTTCAGAAGGACAAGCAGTTCTTTTTTCTTCTGGTCCAGCCGGATGCTGACGCTCCTCCATCGCTCCTGCAGGTCGATCAGCTCCTCCTGCAGCAGAACTTCGGCCTGGGCGTCGGCCGAGAGAAGCAGCTGCCTCCCTGCCTCCACCGCCAAGATGTAGCTGCCCTGCTGCCTCTGGAGAACCCGCTCCTTCAGCTGAGGCACAGATGTTTAATGAGAACTCAGATGTACAAAAAAAAAGCAACAAAAACAACAACAATGACCAGCAAAGGTGTGTATTAGAGAGCGTTCGGCTGTACGTTATACTGCAGACAGCCACCAGAGGGCGGTAAAGTTATTTAACTCTACAATTGATCCTCTGAGTGAATCATTTAACTGAATCAACTCACGTTTGAACAGTGAACGTCATATACAGGAACGTCTCCAAGTCTAAGAGCCATCTAGTGGTCGGGTTGCACATTACAGTCATTTAAATATCACCTCCCGTGATTAGAACGCTCTCACATTGAGGTCAGAAATACGGACAAATTTACATTAAGGTGAATGTATGCTGACCTGGACGCGGTCGAGGGTTCCTCTGGCCTGCTGGAGCGTCACGGCTCGACCCTGCAGCCGCTCCTCGGGGTCCGGCGTCGCCTCACGCACCCAGCGCCGGAGCTTTTCGGCGAGCTCTTTATAGCGCTGCCACTGGCACACGAGTGCGTCGATGATGCCCCGCCTCTGCTGCGCCCTCCTCACCACGCCCTGCCACTGATTACTCAACAGCGCCAGCTTCAGGCCAAACTCATCCCTACATCCAGGAGAATCGGAATCAGCAAACCCGAGCGGGACGTGACTCTCAGGGTGGAGGAATCAGTCTCATTAATGTGGAGATGTGGTGCTGACCTGTCCTCCACTCGGCCCTGAGTCAGGAGCTGCTGCCCGTCGGCGACGATGGAGCGCAGGATCTGCTGCCGACAGAACATCTCGGCCTGAAACAGCTGAGGACACGCGGTGGAGGATCAGGTGGAGGACTCAACACCATTGGATTTAGTTAAACCATCAGGCAGTGTGAATGGGGTATGAGGGTGGAGGTGCAGAGGCTCCGGTTCTCTACCTCGTGTTCTCTTTGCTGCTCCAGCAGACTCTCATAATTCCCCGAGATATCAGAGGTTAGGTTCTCTGTCTGAGTGAGGAACTTCAGCCAGGACTCACACTTCTCCAGGAAACTCTGTCTGTGTAGAAGCGCCACCTGCAGCTTACTGCACTCACACACACACACACACACACACACACACACTTAAAGAACCACGCCCAAGTGTAAAATGTGTTCTCTTTAGAATCTGATTGCTGTTCTAACGATGCTGATCTCAGAACCTCCACCTCACAGAACATGGTGGTTTCATGCCCCCACCTGAACCTCTCGCTGGCGTGCGCCGAGGCCGAGCTCCAGGTCCGGTTCAGGTTCTGGAGGCGCTTGATCTCCTGGTCATTAAGCGGCAGCCTGTAGCCCAGACTGTTCAGACGTTCCAGATCAGGAGAACGTCGACTCAGGTTCAGCATGTGGGTCTGCAAGAGGACAGCAGACGAAATCACACCCCACCATCATCATTATCAACATCACCACCCTCATCTTCATCATCAACATCATCCTCATCATCCTGAAGAGAACCTGTAAGGCAATACCTTCAGTTTTTCCATATGTTCTTGCAAAGTGCTGAGATCAGCAGATGGTTCCGGGTCCAGTTCCTGCAGAACCTTCTGTGCTTCCTCAGGACAGTGAGCCAGACCGTCCAGTTCCTTCCTAAAGTGCTCCAAGTCCTTAATGCTCAGCTGATGAGACAGTGGACAGACAGGAACCAAGTGTGGTCATTATTACAATATAGGAACTCATTACAGGAACTCAATCTGCTGAATGTGATTTTTTTAGGAGAAGTAAATGAATGTGAGACCTCCAGCAGAGCCTGCTGTCGGTGGAGGGCGTGTCCGACGGTTGCTAGGCGATGATTAAGAGCGAGGTAGTCCGTGTGGAACGTGGCCATGGAGGACGGTTCCACCTGCAGCCGGAGTTGTTCCTCGATGTCCGTCAGCTGCTGCAGGGAACCCTGCACTGAGCTGTGGACCTTCAGCACGTCCTGCAGACATCACACACACACACACACGGTATCACTCAGTGGTATCTCTAACCTGCAGACCTCAATGATGGGGTCGGACTCACGGTGCAGTTAGAGATCCAGCTCTCCACTCGTTGTTCTGTGAGCTCCCCGTGGGTGGCGCTGTTGAGCAGCAGCTCTGCTCGCTCCTCCACTCTCTGAACATCTCGCCTGCAGTTCTCCTGAAGGTCGTCGTAGCGCTGCCACAGCTGCAGCAGGTTCCTGCTGCTCCTCAGCTGATCTGAGATCTGCTCCAGCAGAGTGTTCCACCTGAACACACACACACACACACACACACACACACACACACACACAGTGAGTGAGGAGTCCGAATGAGGGGTGTGTGTGACGCAGTACCTGGTCTGACCTGTAGTTGGCTTTTCACACCCTCAGATGTACATAAAAGCAACAAAAACAACAACAATGACAAGCAAAGGTGTGTATTAGAGAACGTGCGGCTGTACGTTATACTGCAGACAGCCACCAGAGGGCGGTAAAGTCATATAACTCTACAATTGATCCTCTTAATGAATCATTTAACTGAATCAACCCGAGTGTGAACAGTGAACATTATATACAGGAGCGTCTCCAAGTCTAAGAGCCATCTAGTGGTCGGGTTTCACATTACAGCCATTTAAATATCACCTCCTGTGAATAGAACGCTCTCACATTGAGCTGGAACGCCGCTGAGGTCAGAGCAACAGGTCCGAGTGAGGGGTGTGTGTGACGCAGTACCGGGTCTGACCTGTGGTTGGTGTCGGTGAGCGTGGCCTTCAGGGACTCGGACGCTGAGGAGTGGCAGTCCTTCAGCAGATGTTCTGTGAGGGAACCGAACGTCTTCAGGCTGCTCTCCTGCCGCTCCAGCTCCTCCTGAAGGTTCTGTTTAGGTTACAACAAACAGTTAAGAATCCACTGAGAACGACGCTCACTACAAAAACACCACAGACGTCCGATCTGAACGGTACCTCCAGGTTCTCCACCTGCACCTGCACGGCCTTGGGGGAACCGGTCAGGAGTCTAAGGCGGGAGATGGAGTAGCGCCACTCCATCAGATAACCCTGGATCTCCTCTGAGGCTCTCCTATACAGACTCCACTGATCCAGCACGGCCCGCAGACGCACCTTCACCTGTCCGATCTACACACACACACACACACACACGTCTTAATCCGGGTTCAAACGTACGTGTTCGGTGGTCCTCATCAGATCAGAACCCACCATCTGATCCAGGTTGCTCCACGACTGCTTCAGTCCTTTGATGGTTTCCATGACGATGAAGGAAGCCTCTCCTTTCTTGCCCTGAATCAGCAGACACCCCTTTTCCTCCACCTTCTCCATCTCTCTCTCCTTCTCCTTCACCAGGTTCTCCAGTTCCTGTGGAGAACAGTTCCACACTGTGTTCCTCACGCAGACAGAGGCATCTCCATGACTACGAAGGTCATTTATTAAACCGCCATCTACCTGGCAGTCCTTCAGGACGTTCTGCACCGATGCCACGTCCTCCACCCGCGGCTTCTTCTTCAGCTTGTCCTCCTGAGCGCTGAGCCAGCTCTTTAAGGTCTGAACTCCACTTTCGTACTCCACCCAGTTCTCCATCAGGCCTTCCAGGAACTGGATCTGAAACGCATAAGGGAGCGGAGCCTCACGATCCAGACCGTAACCATGGGAAAATAAGTGATGTTGGCACGGTGATGTTGGAGACGGACCTTCTCGATGAGGAGACCCTGCAGGACCAGCCAGCGCCGGTTCATGGCGCCCAGCTGCTCGGCGAAGTCGGTCTTGTCGCTGCGCTTGCCCTCCACGTCCTGATTACTGATCTGAAGAACTGACTGATTCACAAAGTCCACCGTCAGCTGCTTACAGGACAGATCGATCTGAAAGCCCTAAGGACACAGCACGGGTATGAGCTTCAGAACTGGATCCAGCGGGTTATTAATTTGAACGACATGCTGATCTGTGGAAAACATACCAAACTTCCAGCTGGGATTTTTCTTCCTTATCTCTGATTACCTTGTATTTTTGGATGAAGGTCTGGAGCAGCTCTGAACCCACCGCCTCTGTGATCCTGTCCTGGTCCTCCTGTATGATGTTCTCCATCAAAGTGATCCAGCTCATCAGCTCAGTGATGGCATGGCGTGATGCCAGCTTCTCCATCTGTAACTGTAACATAGCCCACGGTTTACCACCAGGTGGGTTCTGATGATGGCTGTGATGGGTTAACCTCACGCTCATACGTACCTGATGGAGTTTCTCCTGCACCACAGGGATGCGCGTGAGAAGGTCAGCCCATTGTGTCTCCACCTGGCCCAGGTGAGTCCGTAGGCCCGTGATGTCCACCTTTTTCAGCCTTAGCAGCTGGTTTCCACGGCTGACCACAGACGAGCGCAGCGTGGACCTCGCGTCCACCTCTTTATAGAACTCCTGAATTTGGGTAGAGGGAGAGGTGAAGGTGGTGAAATGTTAAAGAGAGGTCAGGTGTAGATCAGATGTTTGGAGGACAGGTTAGAACCTCCTCACCAGGAAAGCGTGTAGGTGATCTCGAACGGTCTCCAGCTCCTGAGGAACCGTAATGGACTGAGTGCTCCAGAACTCCAACCGATCCAGAGCTGATGATAACCACTGGGTCAGTTCTGCAGAGTCCCTCTGATACCTGCAGCAACAAGCAGAAAAGGGGCAGAGTCAGAGACATACCGACACAGAGGGGGCGGAGTCAGAGACATACAGTATAAACACATACAGAGAGGGGGCGGAGTCAGAGACATACAGACACAGAGGAAGCGGAATCAGAGACATACAGCCACGGAGAGGGGGCGGAGTCAGGGGCATACAGTATAACCACATGCAGACAGAGGGGGCGGAGTCAGAAACACAGTATAACCACAGACACAGAGAGGGGCGGAGTTAGAGACATACAGTATAACAACATAAAGGCACACAGGGGGCGGAGTCAAAGACACAAACACAGAGAGGGGGCGGAGTCAGAAACATACAACTGCAGGTGCAGGCTTGTGTATAATTACCAACACATACACATAAATGGGCGGGGCTTGATTACATGCATATTAAACCACACACTCCCACACATCATCCCTGCTTTCACACACACACACACACACAAAGAGAGAAAGAGAAAGGGGGGCGAGTTGTAGTCGTACACAATCAACCACCCCCACACCCACCAGGTGCACGAGACATTTGTACCCCCACCATTCAACACACACACACACACACACACACACACACACACACACACACACACACACACACACACACACACACACACACACACACACACACACACACACACACACACACAGCCCCCTGTATACAGTTGTATTATAACAGTCACATGTTCTAACACTATTACAATCAGACACCTCCATCAGGTTCTCCATCAGACACCCCCCCTACAATCACTGCATTAACAAGGCTAAAAATAAACACACACGCACACACACACACTCACACACACTCTCACACACACACACTCTCACACACACACACACTCTCACACACACACTCACACCGACCTGGTGGAGTGTTTGAGGGTGGCGTCGAGGCGCTGCAGCTCTTTGTTGATCTTGGTGGTGGTGCTGAGCCAGTGTTCTCCGAGCTGAGTGAGCTGAGCCTCCAGCTCGGGGCAGCAGACACTCAGCAGCAGCTTCTTCCCATCCTCCAACACCTGGTACAACTGCGCCTGGCCCTCCCCCAGCGTGCTCTTCAGACCCTGCACGAGAACCCAGGAACCACGTGAGCGTGGAGAACCCTCCATCACAACCTCATTAACACACACCACTACCATCACTGTGTTCACGACTACCATCACTGTGTTTACCACTACCATCACTGTGTTCACGACTACCATCACTACCATCACTGTGTTCACCACTACCATCACTGTGTTCACCACTACCATCACTGTGTTCGAATAAAACAACGTTAAACGCCATAGTGCTATTTACAAAAGAAATGAGTTCCCAGAACCTAAAAGAACCTTATAGAACCTTATTGAACCTCATAGAACCTAACAGAACCTTATAGAACCTCATAGAACCTTATATAACCTCATAGAACCCCATAGAACCTGATAGAACCTTATAGAACCTTATAGAACCTCAGTGAGGGTCACGTGGATCCTGATAAGGCCAAACCACCACTACCATCACTGTGTTCGAATAAAACAACGTAAAACGCCATAGTGCTATTTACAAAAGAAATGAGTTCCCAGAACCTAAAAGAACCTTATAGAACCTTATTGAACCTCATAGAACCTAACAGAACCTTATAGAACCTCATAGAACCTTCTAGAACCTTATATAACCTCATAGAACCTGATAGAACCTGATAGAACCTTACAGAACCTCAGTGAGGGTCACGTGGATCCTGATAAGGCCAAACCACCACTACCATCACTGTGTTCGAATAAAACAATGTAAAACGCCATAGTGCTATTTACAAAAGAAATGAGTTCCCAGAACCTAACAGAACCTTATAGAACCTCATAGAACCTAACAGAACCTTATATAACCTCATAGAATTTTATAGAACCTTATAGAACCCCATAGAACCTGATAGAACCTCATAGAACCTTATAGAACCTAACAGAACCTTATATAACCTCATAGAATTTTATAGAACCTTATAGAACCCCATAGAACCTCATAGAACCTGAAAGAACCTCACAGAACCTTATAGAACCTCATAGAACCTTTTAGAACCTCAGTGAGGGTCACGTGGATCCTGATAAAGCCAAACATCTCAGATTAAACCTGGTGAAGTTGGAGGCGGAGATTCAGCACCTGATAGAGCGCGATCCTTTCGGCGAGCCGCTCCTCCGTCTCCTCCACCAGGCCCACGGTGGGGACGCGGTTCTCCACCACCTCCAGCTGTTTATACAGAGCCTGGTAATCTCCAACGAACCTGCTCCAGGACTGAACCCACACAGCAGCTCGTCACACATCACCACATGGTTCCTCCACCACCCCCACCCCCACGCTCCACTCCAGACCCACCTCCAGGATTCCCTCCAGTTCCACACCTCTCCTGTGGGCCTGCTTGAGGACCATCTGTGTCTGAGCGACCGTCTGCTCCAGAACCTGCGCCTCTCTCGGAACCATGACCCCGCTGACCTGCCTGAAGAAGGCCTGGGTCAGGACCATGTGGAGCTCCAAACCCTGGAAGAACTCCTGCACACAAGAGGAGGAGGAGGTGAGGTCAGAACAAAGGGGTGAAGAGGACCGGAACGTAAAGGAACACTCCCCTCAGTTCGGATTCTTACTTTGTGTTTGTCCAGAAGAATCTGAACGTCCAGCACCGAACCCGCGGTCATCTTCTGATCAGCAGCCATCTTGTCCTGCGCCGTGTCCACCAGCTCCTGCAGGTCCTGGAGAGCCTTCTCGTACTGAGCCTTTAGAACCAGCACCTGGTTCAGACCGCTGCGCCTGGAACCCACCATCTCCACCAGCTCCTCATACACGTCCTGAAATTACAACGATGTTCGTGTTGACCTGTCCCGGCTCTGACCACCACGTTGCTCCATACGTCTCAGTTGGGATGTCCAACGTACCTGTAGCTTTAAAAGCTCCTGCGTGATGACTGCGTCCGGCTGCAGGGCGTCGCCTTTGGTTCTCATCTCACACACCTTCTGCTCAAACTCCTTCAGAACGTCTTCATCCTCAGCTAAAGTCTGCACACAGAACCACCGTCAGAACGTTCAGAGGGTACCCCAGAGTCCGCCTCAGAACGGCCAGTGGACGCGGAGAACCTGACCTCCATCTGTTTGGACGTGGACCGTTCTCCGGCTCCGGACATCTTTTGCAGCAGCTGGTGCTTGGCGTCCGTCATGGCCGTGAACACCACCCTCAACTCCGCCTGCGGGAGGAACCACACCTGAACCTCAGAGCCACGCCTCCTCTCGCTCACTCGCTTCCTCACCACGGGTTCCGCGCTCACACACCTGGAACATCGCGTGCTCCTTCACCGTGAGCTGGATACCCTCACATCTCTGCTGCAGCAGAGACTCCATCAGCTTCAGTCTCTCCTCCAGGCCGTCCAGCACCTCCTCCACCTCTTCCACCATCTCCTGTCCTTCTACATCACCTCCTGCTCCCCACAGCGCGCTCTGAGCACCACCACCCAACACCTCGCGACACCTTCTCACCTCCTCGCTGACATTCTGCACCTCCTTACACAACCCCTGCACAGAAGACAGGTTATCTGTCAATCATCCGTCCCCCCCGTCTCCCCATCCCCCCTGTCATGCTGATGATCAAACCCCAGCGAACCTCCAGGTGAGACAACTGCACCACCAAGTCGTCGGTCAGCAGCACAGGACCGGACAGCAGACTGCTCTCCGCTCCATCCAACCAGGTGGAGGCAGCGCACACCGCCTCGTACAGGACCTGAGCCCGACCGCCGGCGCCCCCAGCAGTCTGAGGTGAGAGAACACACCGTCACATCACTGAATACATCAGACAACACAGAACCCAGAGAGGGATCACGGCTCCACCTGCAGCAGCTTCTCCATCTCCTCCGAGAAACTCCGGAACACGACGCTGGGTGAGGACACGCCTGCGCTCAGAGTGTCCCCCCTGAACATGCTCCCGGGGCTGGACACTCGAGAACGAGGGAACAGCTGAGACGGAACAGAGCAGAATTTAATGATCATTTATTTATTTACATATCATGTGTGTGGTGGAGATGGGGTGGAGGTGAGGTGGAGGTGTGGTTGGTGGTGCGTTACCGAGCTGAACTCCTCCTCCTTCATGGTGTTGAGTAGGAGCTCCAGTTTGGTGTTCAGCTCTTTGTTCAGGTTCACCCACTTCACCCTCATGTTATCCTGCGGGAGTCCATCGTCCTCCTGCTCGACCTCCTGAACGTCTCCAGCACTGAGAACCACAGAGAGAGAACTTTCAGCACTGATCTGTACAACCTGTTGATGACATCAAATCTCCATCAGACGGGTCTGCGTTCTACACTCACCTCTCCCCGTTGGGCGTGGTCTGCTGGGAAAGAAGCTCCTCCCCTTTGCTGGCAACAGACTGCATGAGCTTCCGCTGTTCCTCCAGCTGCAACTGGAACTCCTGCATTAGAGACACAAGCTCCAATCATCTCACTGTCTGACATCTCCATCAAATCATCATCCATCTATCCATCTCCTCATCCATCATCTACTCACCCATCCATCTGTCAGTTCATTGGTCAACTAATAGAACTATTTAAGCTTAGTTAATTATATTAAAGACATTCATTAATATTAATGAGTGTGATTCTGCTCTGTAACTGTGGTTACCCTCTGTCTCTGCACCGTGTCCTGGTGCTGTTGGCTGCGTGTGGACCGAGCCTGACTGAACCAGTCCAGGACACTCGGACTCTGAGACAGCGCTGAGTCCGGCTCACTGTCCTCCTGCTCCAGCAGTGTACCCTGCCCCCCCCACACACACACGTTATCAGCTGTATGGATCAAACACGGCACACTGTGATGTCATAACTCTGGCCAGTCAGCGTGAGCTCACCTGTATGTGGGAGTGTTTGTCTTGTAGGATGCGCTGCAGCTCCAGCAGACTGGCCTTCAGGCTGTGCAGTTTGAGGGTCAGCTGTTCGGCGTCCCCCCGCGAGGCCACCCGGCCCTCCAGCAGCAGGCTCTCGCTGTGCACCGACAGCTCTGACAGGCACACCACCTTGTGCTCGATCTCCATCAGCATGTTCTACACCGACACAAACACACACCGACGTCCACCCTGCTGTGAGAACCGCTTCCACTCTGGACAAGAAGATAAACGTGGAACATCATCGTACCTGACAGTCCATCAGCTGCTCCTCCATGTCCATGTCCTCGGGACGAGGCTGGAGGGCGGAGTTCAGCGTGGCCCGTGTGCTTAGCAACCAGTTGTCCAGCTCCTGGGCCTCGCTGTGGTACCGCTGCAGGGCCTGCTCCTGCCGCTGCTCCTCCAGCTGCTCCGTCAGCCGCTCCTCCACCAGCTGCCGCCGGCCCGAGGCCTTCATGCGAATGGTGGCCATGCGCTCGCCCAGGACCGTGAGGGTGGAGTGCAGCGCCAGCTGGTCACCGGCGTCGGGTTCGGGACTCTCCTCGTTCCGCTGGAGCTCCTCTGAGAAACAGGCCTGCAGAGCACTGATCTCCTCCTGCAGCATCATGATCTCGTCCATCAGGGCCTGCACAGCGCAATGACGCCAACGCGTTGAAGGTAAACCACGGGTCACCTGATGAACGCGTTCGCAGTCCGACGCGGCATCGGCTCCGCCCTCACCTGGTGAGCCGCCATCTGGCTCTCGGGACTCTTTCCGGGTTCCAGGCCTTCATTCAGCGCCCCCTCAATGGACTCCATCTTGGTGGAGATGGACTGTAAGGCCTCCTGGTAGTGCTGCTGTCTCTCCAGAGCCTCGTACAGACTCTTCTGCTTCTCGCTGATCTGTCAGGAGGTACCAGGCAGAGTTAAAGGGTGGAGAACCGAGACAGGGAGAGGTGTAAGGATGTACAATCCAGCATATACAGTACACACCACGTTCTTCAGGGTTTCCCACGAGCGCTGGAGGTCCTCCAGGTTAGCTGACGCAACAGATTCCATGGATGGATCATAGAGCTCCTGCAGGGGCGCTCTACTCATCAGGGTTCTACCCGAGACCTGCAGGAGAACCCGTTATTGAGCACGACTGGCACACGGGTGCAGGAGGACGTGGGTGTTGTTTGGGGGGGTACCTGGTTGAGGGAGGCGTCAGCGTTGGGTCCAGGAGAGGGAGACCTGCAGGCCGGAGGGGAGGAGATTTCACTGTTGGTTCCCTCCTCACCAGACTCCTCAGTGACCGGCGAGAGGAGCGTGTGACAGCGGCCCGCCGTCATCTAATCCCCACCCCCCCCCCGTGCACAGGAAACGGGTCAGAGAGAAGGCGCCGCACGGCAGGAACCCCAAAAAAGGACCAATCAGTTACAGAAGAACAGATTCCACAGATAGACATCAAATATTTAAACATCAAATTTAATCTACATAAAAATTTTGAAAATAAATGAGGGCGAGAGAGAGAGAGAGAGAGAGAGAGAGAGAGAGAGAAAAAGAGAGAGACAGAGAGAGAGAGAGGGAGAGAGAGAGAGGGAGAGAGAGAGAGAGAGACATCGAGAGAGAGAGAGAAAGAGAGAAAAAGAGCAAGAGCGAGAGAGGGGGGGGGGGCGTGGAGGATCATGAGCGGTGGTTGTTTTTGGGTGCAGAGGACATGAGTAAGCGCTTTGAAAACTCTAAATCACTCCGAAAGCATGAATCAAACACACGCACGCACGCACACACACACACACACACACACACACAAACGGGAATGCAAACTCTATACACACAAACCGAAATACCCTCATCCAACCACACACACACACACACACACACACACACTCTCAAACACACACACACACACACACACACACACACTCTCAAACACACACACTCTCAAACACACGCAAGTATGCAGACACATCCACTGAGACAGTTGTATGCAGGCAGACACAATCAGGATAAGCAAACACACACACACACACAAACACACACACACTCTCTCTCTCTCTGTGGGACAGAGGAATGAGGAATGTCCCTCATACAGAGCCTCAGTTCAGTTCTGTTGCTGAATGTTGATGCAACACTGAGAAACCTCTGAGGCGCAGCGCCACCACCACCGCCGCCAAGCGGCTCAGTCATCCTGTTTCCTGCTCCGCCATCAAAACCTCCACCCCCCACCCCCCACCCGCCCTCCCCCATATTTAAAATAGATAATAACCCATTTAAAATGTGATGCTCTGTCAGGTTTGACCCCCAGAGTGGAACTAGGCATGGGGAGGGGTCATGTTCTGGGTCAGATCAGACCTGAGCAGTGTGTGATGGTGTTCTCCTCTGGGGGGAGGGGTCATGTTCTGCGTCAGATCAGAAGTAAGCGGTGTGTGATGGGGTTCTCCTCTGGGTGGCGTTCTAGATAAACGCGGAGAGACTGACGTTCTTGCAGAGTGGATACAGGGTTCAAACTCTGATCTGATCCGCCACCCTAACAACACCCGCTCTGTAGGGGTCATCAGAGAGCATCAGAGAACATACCAAAGTATGGCGATGAACAGATGGACCACAGAACACAACTGTAGAACTACAACATCCATCTGCATGATGGGTAAAGAATAAATGTGGTGTATCTAATAAAGTGGCCGCTGAATATGACACTCATTTATTCATTCACTCATTATCTTCTGCTTTATCCTCTATTGGGGTCGCGGGGGGGTTCCCCATGCCCATCCAGGGGAGAACGTTTCGGGCGCTGGGCAGATACACCCAGGACAGGGGGGGCAATCACTGGACACACACTCACTCACACACACACACTCTATATGGGGCAATTTGGAGAACTCAATTGACTTGATCCATGTTTTTTGGACTGTGGGAGGAAACCGGAGAACCCGGAGGAAACCCACGTGGACATGGAGAACATGGATGAAGATTCGAACCAGGAATCCCTAGCGCTGAGAGGAGAACATGCTAAACCACTAAGCCACTGTGCCTGAATATGACTCCATTTAGATATGAGATCAAAGCATCGGGTGGAACGTCGGGTTTGCTTTGATCTGGAGAACCAACTGTTTTAAATCTCAGATGTGGGTGCAGGAGGAGCAGAGTGTGTGTGTGTGTGTGTGTGTGTGTGTGTGTGTGTGTGTGCATGAGCGTCCCTCACCATGACAACTGAGGGGTGTGTCGCCGGGTGTTTGGTCATCTCCTCCTCCTCGTCCTCGTCCAGCTCGTCCAGGCGGTCGGGGAGGCCCGCCTCGCTGACGGTCAGCAGCATGGTGGCGTGCTTGGCCTTCACCGTCAGCATCTTGCATTTGGAGTTGAGGGCGGCGATCTGCTGCTGGTAGCCCTTTATCTTCTGAGAGAGTTCCTGTTACGGAACCACATTGCGGCCGTTAGTTCCACCACACGCCACCGCGCGGAACCGGACCGTCGGCGCGGGATCGGTCCTGACTGAACACATCTCTCACTCTCTCTCTCTCGTTCTCTCTGAAAAAAAACAGAGCCGGGCAGCAGCTGCTCCATCAGAGGCAGCCAATCAGAACGTTTCGAGGGCGGGACACTGGGGGGAAAAGCGTGCCCGGCAGCCAAGGCGCCGTGGATGAGACGCAGAGGGGGTGGGACCTCCATTCCACAGCGTCAACCCAGGGACCGGCACAGGAAATGACATCACGAAGCCATTCCGTCTGGCTTCCTTCCTTCCGCCCACTTACTCTGTCGGCCAATCAGTGAGCAGAATGATGACAAACAAAGACACAGCAGCGAGTGAGAAGCGAGTGAGCAAGGCAGAGAGAGAGAAAGAGAGAGATAGAGAGTGAGAGGAAGCTCAGATTTGTCAGGCGTGCCCTCGCGCCCCTCCTCCACCACTCACCCCCCCTCTCTCTCGCTCTCTCTCTCTCTCTCTCTCTCTCTCTGATGACATCACGTGAGTGAGCTGCTGCCTGACTCGGTTGGTTCTACAGCAGAGGTTTTTTTTATTTAACTTCAGGTTCCTCTGTTTGGGGGGGGCAGGAGGGGGGGCAGCACTGACCTCATGGTGCTGAATCTGAGTCTGAAGCTCCTGGATGTTCCCTGTAGCTACAGGACGTTCCTGAATCACACGCTGCGCCTCCTCAATCAGCTTCTGCAGGTTCCTCACCTCCTGCTCATACTGCTCATACTGCAGCACCGCCTCCTGAGAACCACAGAAAGTGTGTGTGTGTGTGTGTGTGTGTGTGTACCTGCAGTATATTACACTGCTGGATGGTGGTGTGTTGTAGGTG
>JAFMOD010000406.1:418712-456506 GCA_019802435.1 Corydoras maculifer | reverse complement strand
ACACACACACACACACACACACACACACACACACACACACACAGTTCTCTGAATGAGTGTGTAGAGGGTGCAGTATAAATTTAAACCAGCAGAGGGAGATGTGTCATCATTTATTCATTGTCTCTCATTATAACCACTAAATCTACATATGCAGCCACACTTTGGTATGTTCTCTTTTTTAGTGCTCACCCTGGAGGTCTTGTATATAAAGGTGGATGTATAATGTTGTAATGAGCGCCACCTGCTGCAGCTACAACATTACTGCTGAGTGTTAACTGAGTATTAATCATATAATAAAACAGTAAATAAATCAGTTACAGGAACTCATCCAGGAACCTTTATAACGTTAATGGCGCTGTATTAATATTAATGAGGATCTGTGATGTCATACCTTGGCCGCATCCTGGAGGTTGAGTAATCGCATCTTGGCGCACTGCTGCAGCTCTTCGGCGTGGCGACACAGCTCCGCCCCCTGCTGGTAAAGAGCGTCAGTGTGCACCACGTCCCCCAGCAGCCCCACTCGGTCCATCAGAGCCTCGGTGTCACCCTGCAGCCGACGCCACTCCCGCAGCAGAACCTGGTACCACAGGAGCAGAACCACCGTCAGAACCGGATTAAAACAATAAATAATAAAAGCGCTTTTCAAGGTAAACGCGGTCAATACCTGGTGGGTTCTGATTTGCTCCTGGATCAGGGGGGCGGGGCTCCAGGCGATGTTGGATGACAGCAGGCTCTCGGCTTTTTCGGTCCAGCTCACCACAAGACTCAGTCTGTCGTTGAACTGGTCCAGATGCTGCTCGGCCTGGGGCGGCCACAAACACAACCACAGTTTAGAAAAAGCCACAGGGCAGGGGCGGGAGGGGGTTCCACAGTATGAGCAAACAGCAGGTACCTTTTTGAGGCGTGAGCTCCGCCCCTCGGCAAGTCTGCTGGTCTGAGAGTGGAGCTCCGCCAGTTTGGTCAGTGAGGTTCCTAACTGCTGAGCCAGCAGAGGGTTCTGCTCCCCGAACTCCTGCACCGCCACGTCCAGCTCTGACAGGGCGTGAGAACAGTCCTCCAACTCCTCCCTCAGGGTCTGTAACAGGAACACAACAAGGTTCCACTAAGTCCAAGAGAACTGTGGACCGCCCCCTGGTTTTTATTTTTATTAACCCTTTATTTAACCAGAATTAAACCTTAAGGTAACAAAGCTCTTTTGTAAGAGTGCCCTGGGGGCGGTCCATGCCCGTTTCCATGGTTACTGTAAACATGCAGCATGCAGAGGGAATGAAAATGACCTCCGTCTGTTCCCTGGCTTCCTCCACGTCCACAGACTTCTGCTTCAGTTTGGTGGAGATGCTGAGGACCTTCTGAGAAACGTCTCGGAGCCGCAGACCGAAGTCCTCTTTGATGTCTCTGCTGTGCTGGACCTCCCTCTCTCTGGACTGCACCTGAATCGACCACAGAGGGCGACAGAGTCGGTGTGTGACACGCAACGTCCTCACTCGGGACGGGGGTGCTTGGAGTTCAGTTATAGGTTCGTACCTGATCCTCGGCTGAACCCAGGGCCAGGGTGACCTGCGCCAGCTGGGTGCTGATTTCGGAGGGCACGGCAGCATGGAGGTCCCGGTACTTCATCTGCTGACGGTCTGCAATCTGCTCCAGAGTCTGACGCTGAGACTGGACACCGCCGTGAGCCACCTGCCAAGAACACACAGTCAGGAACCGAGAGGAGAACGGTACAGCGGAAGTAAGAGACCTTGGGCAGTCTCCTGTGTGACACTACAGTGTTATGTTGTGAGGGTGGTGGTGATGTGGAGGTGTTGACAGTGTGGACACTACGGTGTTCTGTTGTGAGGGTGAAGGTGTTGAGGAGGTGTTGACATGTTGTGAGGGTGGTGGTGAACACCAGGAGCAGCACCTCCAGGTCCGACAGCAGGGTGTCCAGGTCGGCTGTGGGACTCAGCAGCAGGCCTTGTGTGTCCTGGATCCAGCCCTTCACCAGCCCCAGCTCCCGCTCCACCTCCTCTCGCTCCAGCAGCTCCACCTGCACCTGCTGCCGACTCACACTAACCTGCTGCAACAGACTGCAGACACAAGGACATCAAACTAACCACGCTGCAGCTCGACCACAGAGCAACCACCTAAAATACAATCCTACATGGTGTACCTCTCATATTTCTCCTGCATGTCCTGGATCTCCAGGCAGCGCAACGCCTCCTCGTCACCGGCTGTGGTTGCTCGGTCGCAGGCCGCTGGTGGAGGACCGTGCATATTTAGGTGGTTGCTGGTGGAAGGCGGCGGTCCCGGTCGGGACGTCGCCCTCTGCTTGCTGGGGGTTTCCGCTCCTGCAGGCGGGTGGTGGAGCAGGTGGAGGGTGGCGTGTGCGAGCAGGGTGAGGGCGCTGTTCTCGCGCTCCACCTCCCTGCTAAACGAGTCGTGGTACTCCAACAGGCTGTGCAGCGCCACCGTGCTGGCAGCCTTCTCCACCACGCTGTCGGGGACGCGGCTGCGCAGGTCCTCCCACACGCTCCTCATCTTCTCCACCTGCGCGAGGTGAGACGCGTGTTAGTGTAGAACCGAGAACACACGGCTCATAATGTCCCCACAATCTGCCACATCAACGGAACACAAACAACCCGGCGGTGCCCGGTTCCCGGTCCCCAGCCTGGTCCCTCCGCTGGGCAGCGGCGTAATGGAGGAGGTCGTTAAACCGTAATGAGAACGGGGCTGTGTTCAGAACCAATGACTCCTGCTAATGGAGCGTCACGGAACAAACGGAACCGGAAAATAATGAGCATGAGAGTCAGTGCAGCGGAACCGAGAGACCCACGGACACGGGAACCGTCAGAATGAGGGAACGTCTGCAGTGTCACCGGCCACTTTATTAGATACATCCCACTGTTCCTGAACCCACTGTCCAGAACTGACTTTGTAGTTCTAGTTCTACAGTTCCATTCTCTAGTGCCCTTTGTTATGTTCTCTGATGACCAGGACAGCCTACATACCCTCTCTTTAAATCTCCTCCAGTCCTGCACCGTGTCCTTGAGAGCCTTCTCCTGTTCTCGTGCCACACGCTGTAACTGAGTCCAGCGTTCCCACAGAGCGGAAACGGAACGGGACGCTTCGTCACCGCAGACGTCCTCGTCCACCTGCTCACACACCTCCTTCAGGTTCCTCACTTTAACCTCTACAGTCTCCATCTGACGTAGAACAGCCTGAAAAACCAGAACTTATGTCACTGCACGGGACGTCAACAGAACACACTCCCCCCCCAGTATAGGGCGCCACCTGTTGGCAACAACTTATGAATGGAATCCATGCTTATTGGGACCCAAAAGGTCAGATCTGGTGTGGGTCCATCGTGGGCCAACCATCTGGAGGATATTGATGGGTGTTCTGTGGGTGACCCACTGTGGACATGTCCACCAGGTCACCAGTCCGTCAGAGGACAGTCACACCAACGCATTCACTGCTGAGAACATTTAGCCCAACCCACTCCGACGCAGAGAGGATATACAGACCTCAAACCGGAACTGACCCTCCACCTGTCCCAAGTTTCCCAACCCCGAACCCTCTGACTCCCACAGCATCCCCCAGGACAACAGCGCTGATCTCCAGACTGACCTGATACGAACAGAGTCGATCCTCAGCCTCCTGAGCGGAACTTGATTTGGACGTTCTGAACTCCGTTAACCCCTTCTCCACCAAGCTGGTCCCCTCTATGACCTCGTCTCTGTCCCGTCTGAATGCCTCCCACTGAGCAGAACATCTGGAACGTATGATAGGTTTTTACAGATCACTGTCATCATAAACAAATAACATAAGCATGAGCTTCTGGAACGTGAATGTGAAGTGGAAAGTAGGGGTCAACCGATTCAACCAGCCAATTAAAGACGAATCAAACCAATCCAGAACTCGTACCTCTGCAAGTTCTCCTGGTGGCCTCTCAGCTCGCCTATGAGTGCGTCTCTTCTTCGAGACGTCTCATCGACGTTCCGCTCAAGTTCTTTAATGACGTCTATCGGTACAAAGTGGTGGATTTGAGGGAGCAGCTCGTTAATCTGCTGCAGTCCCGTCGTTATGCTCTGCTCCTCAGAAACCACTCTCTGGATTTCCACCAAGGTTCCGGTAATGTCTCGTTTTTGGTCGATCCTCGTTAGAACAGATTGGGCTTCGTTAAACCACAGGGTGGTCGACCTCAAGGCACCGTGGTAGTCCTGCAGAAGGGCAAGCGCCGACTGCAAGGCGTCCTACGAGTTAATCAGACAGATGGGGGCAACAGATTAAAGTCCTGCGCAGTCAGAGAGTAACAGAGAATTTAATTGTAAAATAATAGTCTCGCAAATGACGGAATAATGGGACACCGCGGGACGCAACCGTAATGAGACGACTGAATGACTCTGGGTTGAACCACAGAGATGGGAGGAGGGACATCTCACATGCCAGGTCTCCTGTGTGGAGCTCTCTAAAGCATCTGAAAAAGAAGGTTCTGAATATAGAAGAATTAAACTTGCCTGTTGAATGGTGAGAGCTTCCTGGACCTTCCTCTCCAACTGGGTGACGTCCCTCAAACCCGTCTCATCATGACCCGGGACCTGCTGCTGACAGAGGTTCCATAAATATCTGATTTTGGATTTCATTTCTTCTTGGAGGGTCAATGCTGCCGTGATCTCCCTCTGAACTGATGTGACCGCCACCCCGGGGAGTTTGACTGGAGATCCCCGCTGGTCTATAACCTCCTGAAGCCACTCCATCATCTTGCTGATTTCAGTCTGGCTGTCCGTGGCTCCACCAACATGGCGCTCAGATTCTTCTACACATTCAAGAATCTTGGACTTTAACTCTCGTAGCTGTGTCTCCTTGGAGGACACCTGAGTTTTTAGAGTCTTGAGGGTTGCGGGGTCAAGCTGATGGCTGAATTTCTCGACGTGTCCCGTGAGATCTTCAAAATCCATGGTAATCTCATTCAGCTCTTTGGTTAACTGGTGCAGCTGATATAATCTCTGAGCTTCATCGAGCTGCTTCTCAGAGTGAAGGTTCTCCAGAAGTTTCTCAATGGTATCAGCTTGTTCATCAAGTTTGGCAACTGTGGCACTGTAGTCATTTAACACATTCATGGTGAAGTTGAGCTGCTCAACCTTCTCTGAGGTCACTTGGTTGAGTTTGTTATGAAGGTCAGCCAGGTGGTCGATGACCTCAGAAGCATATGGTTGTCCTGTGCAGTGGAACTCTTGGGTCTTACCTCTCAGCTCAGTCAAAGCTTGGACAAGGTTTGCGAGACCCCTCTGGATCTCCTTGTATCCTTTCTGTAAACCTTCTAGATCCCCACAGGATGGCTGTTCTTCCAAGGCAGTAGATTGCTCTTGAAGTTCCTCCAAAGCCTTGCGGGTGGCTCCGATGAGTACCTCAAACTCCCGGCGCTCCAGAAGAAGGCGGTGAATCCTGTCTCGCTTCTCTTTGGTCGACAACAGGATGGCATTGTACTGCTGAGGAAGGCCATTGAGCTTCTCATCAAGGAAGCTGTGATCCACCTCATTTAAGGTGGGAAGGATTTCCTGCCCAGCCCTTTGAACAATAAGCAGAAGGTTCTCGTAGGACGAGGTATGATCCAGGAGCTGCTGGTATTTGGCTACCTGGTCCTGCAGTTGGTCATCACTAAGCCTGAGGTCGACAACGGCGAACGTGGCTTCCTCCCCCTGCCTCAGCCATTGGCAGATGCGATCGAGGTCTACTCGGAAATATTTCCGGGTGACCAACGCTTTCTCCAGGTACTGCAGGCGGTGGGAGCATCTTTGAAGTGAGGCCTCAAAGGTTCTCTCGAGTTCTTCGAGCCTTTGAAGGGTCTCATCCTTCTCTTCCTCGGTAGTGTCCTTGACTAACTCGCGCCCTTGCGTCCAAAGGGAAGTCAACTCCACTTGATATGCCCTCAGGCTGCCGCACACATTTTTGCAGGTTAAGACCTGTTTGGAGAGCTCATCTGGTAGGAGGGCAACATGCTCGTCTCCAAGAACCTTCTGCTCCTGTTGTTTGATCCACGCAGACGCTCGGTCCAGAGCCTGCAGGAACTGCGTCCGTTCCGTGAACACCTTACTGAGACTTTTGCGATGTTTCGCTGCCTTGGAAACCAGCAAGTCGATGTCCGATTGAACGTTCTGCACCAGGTTTTGCAGCTCCCGTTTCTCCACGATACCAAGGTGTGAATAAAGATGGTCAGCGTCGGACACGAACTGCGTCACCAGCTGCTTCTTGGCCTCAAGTTCTGCGCAGAAGCTCAGGTGGTCAAACAGAAAGCTTTGCGCCAGATCCGGAGGAGGGCTGGTCTTCAGAACCTCCGAGAGAGATGGTCTCCTGACTCCAGTCCACTCCTGGGTCTCTCGTAACAGGTCCTCCAGATGGTTTAAGTCCTCCAGGGTTTGAACCGTGTCCTGAACCTTTTGTTCCACCTGCAGTTCCATGTGGGCCCAGCGCTGCTCAAAATGGCCGACCTGCTCCTTCACAAAGTCCTTATCCTCGAGACTGAGGCGTGACAGGATGGCATTCCTGTTATCTTTCAGGTCCTCCAGGACACAGCGCTGGTCCTGAAGGTCTAACGAAAGCTTCTTCAGGGCCTCCAGACAGCCAGCGGTGCTCTCGATATCGCCCCTACAAATAAACCAAATGTTAAATTTGGTTAACTGATGTTAAATATTTAGTAATAGTTTTAAGGCATTACTAAACGAGTGTGGAATAAACCACATGCCTGGACAGATAATCCCACTCCTTGGACAGCTGGTCGAACAGCTCCTCTGCCATGCTGAGACACTCCTGATAATCTCCGCTCCTCTGGAGGTCCTCCTCTCGCTGTTCCAGCAGTCCCGCCGCCTGCTTCGCCAGCTCCAACCACGAGCGACGCAGACGCCCCACCTCCACCAGCTCTGGGGAATCCTGAGCGTCCACCAGCTGTCCCAAGCTCTCCCTCAGCTGGGCGAGATCAGCCTGCCGGACCTGGACCTCCTGGATGAAGTCCTGTGAGGAGGAAAGAGACGGAATGGAAGAAGCTCACAGAGGAAGAGAATGATTCCATTCCTGTAACAGACTTCAGCCAGCAGGTGTCTCCACCTCACAATGGAACCCGGCAGCCTGTATAATCCCGTTGGTTCTCCGTCTGGCGGGAGCCGCGCTGTGCTAATAGAAACTTGGCTCGGTGTGAAATTCGAGGCTCGTCTCTGTAATCTCACCTGAGCCCGGTCCAGCTGATTCTGACAGACTTTTGGCTCCAGCTCGGCCGGCCTTCTGAGCATGCTCTGTAGAACACGCTCGGCCTCGTGCAGACGAGCCTCCAGGTCGCGCCGCAGTCTCTCCATTTCTTTCCAGCTCTCTGTCAGTTCCTGATACTCCAGCATCCTCTCCTCCACCTTCAGGAGAACCGTCCCGTTACAATGACCAGAGCTCATATCATAACGTGTTCCATCGTAACGTCATGGTTCTCAAATATCCTAATGAAGAACCCCCGCACCACAGCGTGATCATTACAGCTCGTACCTGAAGTTTGACCTGCTGGATATCTGCCGCAGTCTCCCGGACCTTCTCGTCTGACAGGTCGCAGGTGGAGCAGACCAGCTGCAGGTAGGTACCGGCCTGTTCCTGCAGGGTGCGCTCCTGCTTCAGCTGCATGGAGGAACCATGGTTAACTAAGCCTTAAACATTCTTCACAGGGCTGGTAATTAAACTAATCTAAATACCTGACACAGCGCCTCCTGGAGGCAGCGTGGGGGCCGAGCAGGTGGCTGCAGCTCATCTTGGACGTTAAGCAGCCAGGTGTGACACTGCTGCAGCGTGTTCTGAAGACTCACGTGTCTCTGCAGCTCTTTGTCCAGACTCTGATAGACCTGCACATGAGGACAGTGATGCAGTTACTCAAATGCAGCAACAGCGACCTCTACTGGTGTTCTGGTATAAAGCAGAAGCCTGAACATCTGACAGCTTGAGATCCTTAAGTATGAGCTCTGTGGAACGCTGTGTTGCGTCTGATGGGCATTAGAGGAACACTGATGTGGACTGACATGCCGAATTCTAAACCCCGGCGGGGGGGCAATCACTGAGCCAAGCTTTGGCACCGAGCGCCGGTTGGCACCGACTGGCCAGACAGCAAGGTGGTGGGATTAACGGTAAAGCGATGTGCAGGGTGGGAGGCGCCAAGGCTGGCAGAGCAACTCTTTACCAGGGGGTATTAATGGGAGTAGGAGGGGGGTGTAAAAACTGAAGGGAAGTTAGTAAAATGTTCCATCGTTTTCCCTGTGGCTCCTCTCTAAAGGGGCACTACCCACGTGGGTTCTTTGCAACCTGAGAACGGACTCTGGTTTAGCGTCTCACGCAGGGATTTGGAGCTGGTGACCTCTGAAGGTGGTGGTAGGCTCTGGTTCAGCAGAGGCTGAACAGATCTGAACGTTGGCTGGCGAGTGGAGGTCGGGCGGGCGGGTGGATGGACTCACGCGCTGCGCCGTGCTGCAGATGGCGGAGTAGCTGTCTCGGGCTCCCTGCAGGTGGCTCTGCGTCTGCTGGCGCAGGCGTGCCTGCAGGCGCTCACCGCAGCCAGACGTCAGCTCCGCGGCTCGCTCCCTCAGTCCCTCCAGACGCTCCTCGAAGCCGGCGATCTCCTCCATGATGGCCTGGGATTGAGATCAAACACACGAGCCTGAATTAAACAGCGGGGTTAAACAGATGACCGCAATTATCACGCAGATGGGGCATTTGGCTTGGGCTCCTGAATCTCGTGCTCCTGAGTCTCCGGCTCTGTTTACACCTGATATTAACATGCATTTCCAAGGCCCACCCACAACAGGTCAGTCATGAGAGAGAGGTCATAATAAGGTTGCCATAAGGTAATGATGGGGTCATAATGTCAATATGGTGTCCATTGGGTAATGACGGGGGAATAATGCGGTAACCAAGAGGCTATCTTCATAATGAGGTAGTCATCAGGTAATGATGGGGTGGTAATGAGGTAACCATGGAGTGATCACAGGGTCGTAATGAGGTAGTCATCAGGTAATGATGGGGTGGTAATGAGGTAACCATGGAGTGATCACAGGGTCGTAATGAGGTAGTCATCAGGTAATGATGGGGTGGTAATGAGGTAACCATGGAGTGATCACAGGGTCGTAATGAGGTAGTCATCAGGTAATGATGGGGTGGTAATGAGGTAACCATGGAGTGATCACAGGGTCGTAATGAGGTAGTCATCAGGCCCCCCCCCCCCCCCCCCCCCCCCCCCCCCCCCCCCCCCCCCCCCCCCCCCCCCCCCCCCCCCCCCCCCCCCCCCCCCCCCCCCCCCCCCCCCCCCCCCCAATGAGGTAACCATGAGGTAATGACGGGGTCATAATGTCAAAATGGTGTCCATGGGGTAATGATGCGGTAATAATGAGGTAACCAAGAGGTTATCGTGGCAATGGCGAGGTCAAAATGAGGTAGTCATCAGGTAATGATGGGATGGTAATGTGGTAACCATGACAGGGTCATAATGTCAAAATGGTGTCCATGAGGTAGCCATGAGGTCACAGTACAGAAACAAGAGTGGCTACTGTGAGGTCTTTATTGTAAGAAATGAGGCATCAGTGAGGTCACAGTGTGGTTTATGTTAAAATGATAATTATCTGTAATTAATAATGAGAACTGATGAGATTGAGGTTCTTTACCTCGTTTCTTTATGTTTGAAGCGGCTTGATGAATTGTTTATGATGCAACCAGATGAGGAACGAGTGCACTGAGGAAACCAGGCCAGGAAATAGGACACAGCCTTGTGTGTGTGTGTGTGTGTGTGTGTGATGGATTACCTTGTGTCTGGCCAGCTGTTGAGTTGCTGCCTCCAGCCCGCCGTTCGGACAGGGGTCAGGGGTCACCATCCGGCTGGACATCAGCAGCAACCAGCGCTCCACCTCCTGAACCTCAGCATGGTACTCCTCCTGCTTCTTCACATGGGTCTGCAGGTTCTGAACCTGGACCTTCAGGAACCAAACAGAGACCTCGCTCACGTTAGCGCCACTCGACTTGAATCAATTCACACCTGACTCCTGATTTACGACTTCATATTGAACTCACTCTCGCGGCGCCGCACAGCTTCTGATAGTCCGTCAGCAGGCGGTCCATGTCCTCCCTGATGGACGTACTGTGGACGAGCTGCAGCAACGCGGTTCCCTTCTCCAGCACGGTGTTGATGGCGGAATGCCGGGATAGGAGGGACTGCTCCAACGCCTGAACGCACAGCAGACAGCCATCAGTCCTCACACAGTTCAGGGTCTCGATGGGTTTGTGATGTCATTATCCATTTTTTTAATCTTGCAGCGACTCCTGATGTCATCACAAAGCCACGCCCCCTTTTCACAACGTCACCCAGAGATTTCATTCCCTTTAATAGCCCGTCACCGAGCTTTTAAATCAGATTTGTACCTTGTACTTGGTCAGCTGAGCTTTCCTCTGGTACAGTTCAGCTTTGCCTTCGCTGGACGAGCTGAGCAGCACTCGTGTCTCTCGCAGCCACTGCAGCTGGCTCCTGTATCGCTCGTGGAACTCTCTGAGGAGCTGCATGCTGCGGTCCGCGGCCGCGTTCTCGGCCCTCAGCTCCGCGCTCAGCTCGTCCAGGTCCGATCTGCAGGTCTGCACCTCTCGCTCCAGCTTCTCGGCGCCACCTTCGTCCAGGAAGCCCAGCGCCTGATCCACTCGCTCGCGGAGGTTCTTCAGCAAGACGTGTCCACGATCCAGATCCACCTGGAGCTTCTGATGATGGAGACATGAGTAAATATACAGCATGTGCTTTATTAATTCCCTTTATTTATGTATTTAAGAGTCATTGTGATGTCACAGAATTTATAGGGAGATGCAGACACACCAACACATTCACAACCAAGGGGAATGTATCTCCAAAGTATCTCCAAAACCAGACATTCCAGAGGAATCCATCAGAAACAGAGAGAACCTTGTCCTCTTTATTTAAGCATGGAATCCTGAACCTTTATTCTGAGGTGAGAGAATTCCTCTCGAGCCGGTCCGGTTTGAATAAAAGAACCATGTGTCTGTTTTTCAGAAGGTCACAGAATAAAGCTTTAATAAAACCGATCCATTATTAAAGAGCTTCCTTTCATCTGTCGGCTCTTCAACAGATCGGATTCAGAACCTCAAATAAAACATCAACCAATAAATCACCGGATCCCTCAGACGATGAGGCGTCCACCGCCGTGAAGTGTCTCAGATTCTATAGATGCAGGACCTTGAGTCCGCTCCTCTGAAGCGGCTCTTTGAAGCCTGCGGGGCCAGCCGAGCTGTGTGAGGGCCGGGTGAGGGTTCAGCCTCAGATACGAGAGGAAGACCCAATTATCAGGTCTTAAATAGGACGCCCACAGCAGGGCCTTCTCCCATCACCCCTCCACGTCTCCATCAGCAGCGGCTGAGCGCCGGACCAACCTACCGATTCAGCACTCTGAAAAAACAGCTGACGGGATAGGTACCAGACAGACGTGGAACCCTTTCATGTCCAAAAAAACATAATTATCTTCATAAGGCTAACGGTGATTAAGGGAAGTGGAAAATCAGACGGGATAGGACACACACACATATATAAGCATCACATTCAGGTGGTTGATTCAGTGCCAGTTCAGCTGTATATGTATTTCAAACTAAATTATGCTTTTAATTTTGTGGGAACAGTTTGGGGAACCTTAAATTCTATTTTTTTTTGTGGAAGGGGGCGCTGTCCTATAGCTACAGTAAACCACATCACCCAGAATTCACTTGGATGAAGGAGCTCGTTGTCTGAAATGTAATAGGAGATTGTTGGGGGGGTGCAGATTAAATGTTAATGCAGCCTGGGTCTGATGGAGGCGCAGTTACACACACCGGCCAGAAGGACGTCCAAACACTCGGGACATGTGGCGGGTGGACAGAGCTGCGGGGTTATCGCTCGCACGGGCATGAATCCCGCGATAAGGCTGAGTGAGACGAGATACGTCTACGAGACGGACAGATCAGACAGACGCGAGGACGAGAGAGAGGCAGCGAGGACGAGAGAGAGAGAGAGAGGAGGCGAGATAATAATGAGACATTGAGGGCATCGCATCAATTACACTGTCTCTGTGCCAGCAGGTTCCACAGACAGACCACTCCTTCATCCCCTCTCACAGTGGGTGGGTGTGTGGGTGTGTGTGTGTGTGTGTGTGGGTGGGGGGGTTTATATCGAACCCTTTCCACTCACACTGAAACTGTTTGTGCTTTGTCTTCATATATAAGATCAATACTGTGCTTCACCTCCAACCCTCCCTCTCTCTCTCTCTGTGGGTGTGTGTGTGGGGTGTGTGTGTGTGTGTGTGTGTGTGTGTGTGCCAGCCCCACTGACTCCTCCGTAACGTGTGTTTGAGGGTTCAGAGTTGAGTTAACCAAATCGATGCCTCTTCTCGACTGCAGCTCGGTTCCTAACTCTCAGACGTTCTAAGGTGGCCTCGACTGACGCCCCTCAGCGGAACCTTCTCCATGACGTCACCCACCACTCTGGGGCTTTTGGGCAAAGAACCGAAGCTCAGGGTCTTCCCTTCCACACTCGACCTCCACCTTTATGGTTCTGATGACCGCGCTTAGATCAAAGTACCTGTTGCCATGACGGCACTGCAGCATCACAGTACCTGAAGCTTCTTCATCTTGTTCTCCAGAGTGGAACGATCCGGGGTGTCCTCATGTTCTCCAGCTGCTCTGACCCCTCGCCGCGCTGCGCTCAGCCAATCAGAGAAGGTCCTGAGGGCCTGCTGAGCCTCACTGATGCCACGGAGCTCGTCCTGGAGCTGTCTGAGGATTTCCTGTTTCAAAACAAATCACCGGCTTCTTTAGAACACCGATCCTCATCGGACGGACGAGTCGGTCACCTGATCAACAACCGGTGGTGGTGTGGCCACCTAACACACACACACACACACACACTAAGCAGCCGCTCTGACCTGCAGCACATGTGGCAGCCTGTCATTTCCCCTTAAATAATCACACACACCTCTGATGCTGTCAGAGGGTGGGGGGGGTGCGCGAGTGTGTGAGAGAGAGAAAGAGAGAGAGAGAATGCGAGAGCTGCATCAGGACAGGTGTAAAATCAGTTACGCCGTTGCCACGGCAGCAGCGGCGGTTCCATGTTAAAGAACGTCTCGTTTATTGTTCAGGGGGAAGCTCGGTCTGGAGTGGGCAGGGCTTTTTGTCGCCTCAGCGCGAGAACCGCGATAAAGACGAGGCGCTCTCGCGGGTTGGACCTGTTCCAGAGTTCAGACGTCTGAGAAATTGGGCTCATCAACGTCTCCCGGCGCCAGAACGCGAAGCCTGGAGGACGATGATGAGGAGGGGCGGTCTCTAAACGGTTCCCTCAAGGCAGAAGGGTTCATCAACCTCCTAATATTCAAATGATCTGATATTCAAATGATCTGATATTTAAATGATCTGATATTTATTTATTTATATAATTAGCTGGGAATGGGTTAGAAAGGGAACTTATACTGAATGTGCGAAGAACATACCAAACCGCACACAGCTGCTTAGGTTTACACTGCTAGCCTGGACCACTATGTGGATTCAGCATACATGAGAACATACCAAACTGCAATAAGCTCCAGACGTTCAAGATCATTAACAGAAGGTGATCACCTGGATCTGCAGGAGCAGGGCGTGGTAACGCGTGGTGAGCTGCGTCACCCTGGCGCTGACCCTTCCGCTGACGTGGGCGTCGTCAACCACCTGCTGTGCGAGAACACTGAGCTCCTTCATGGCGCTCTGTTTCTGCAGCGCCTCCACCTGCCAGCGCTGACACATGGACAGAACCTTGGTGAGGTGACGGGACTGAAGGTCTGAACTTCTGCGAATGTTCTCTAGCGGACCGTCTCACCTGCAGCTCCTGTAGCTGGGTGTCTTTACCGGCCCGATCGGAGCGCCGGTGGGTCCTGGGTCGGGCCTTCAGCTCGAGCTCCTGCAGCCACTGGTCTAAGTTCTGGAAGGAGCCCTCCAGGTGCTGCAGTCGGACCAGGGTCTGCTCCAGGCCAGTTCTGGTGTTCTCGAGCCGGTCCTGATACGCCCGCCAATCCCTCTGTGCTGACTCCAGGGCCCGGTCCTCGATCTGTGGAACCCCCCACGGGATGACCCGCTCACGACTGGACAGGGCGGAGCTCAGCAGGGCGGCGCCCTCCGAGCAATGTGACTGCAGAACCTGACGTTTGGAAAGCAGCAGAGGAACCATGATAAGAAACTGGAAATAGATCACTGAAGCGGTCGGAAACTGGTGATGGACCGGACCGGTCAGTTATAGTTCAACCCAAAGCTGGTCAGAACTGTGTGGATCAATCAAACTCAACCAACCAGAACTTTACTTGGTGAAGTCATACTAGAATAAAAATCTTCACCTGCAGGTCCTTCAGAGTTCTCTCCAGGAGGTTCGCATCTCCATCCAGTGGAGCGAGGAGAGCCAGGCAGCCCTGCTCCTGCTCCATCCAGTCCTCGAACATGTGCAGCCCCCGCTGGTACTCCTGATGGGCCAGCACCAGCTCCTCTGCCCTACTGACCGCGGCCTGGAACCGGACAGCAGAGACGGAACCAACACCAACATCATGATAAATGACTCAATATAGAACCATCAATGGTTGAGATTGTTGCCAGGCAACACAACCGCAAAGTACTCATGCTACCCAAGACGTCCAAATTCAATTAATCTGTTTTAACGTGAATAATTAGGTCAAACTTATAAACCCATGTGAATAAAGAAGAACCGAATCGGTTCTCGACCTGGTTCTTGTTGAATGAACGGCGTACCTTGGCTTTGTCCCTGGTGGTTTGGTACCGCTCCCCGAGCCTCTGGACCTCCTGCTGGGTGTCTGAATGTTCGGAGGTTTTGGACCCCTTCATGCCAATGGTCTCCAACAAGCTGGAGTGACTCAGCACCTCCTCATACAGCAGCTGTGTAGGAACATCACACATGGTTGGTCCAGATACCTCTAGAACAACGACCCTCTCCACCCCCCCACCCACCAGCTATCTGCACAGGAAGCCTGGATTATAGTAACTCACCTTGGCTTTGCGTAAATTGGCCGTCTTCTCCCTCATCTCGGTGTAGTGCTTATCGGCGTCCCCCAGGTTCTCCTCCACCTGTTCCAGCCAGCCCACGAACTGGCTTACATCCTCCTGATAGCTCGTCCAATGAGACAGCGCCCCCTCCAGCTGGCTGCAGATTTATAGCGTATTTGATGTTCAGACAGGAAGCAGTTTAAAGTCTTTAGATTGGGCTTCGATACAAGAGGAACACAAAGAACGTACTGAGAACATCATCAAACCTTTTGCACTGTATGGATGCCGACAGAAGGGAATCCCATGAGTCTTTGAGGTCCTGGATCTGTTTGCGTACCACGGGCACCCCCTCGGCAGACGTGTTCCTCTGCACCGCCTCCCCTCTGGTAAGGAGCATCTTCAGCTGGATCTCCCGCTCCTGACAGGCCGTCAGCAGGTCCTTAAAACGAGCCACACAGAACCCAGAACCCTGAATTCAGCTGATTCATTTAAACCGGACTTATCTAATCCAGACTTTAATCCAGACGCACCTCCAGCCGGCTCGTTCTGGTGACCAGCACGCTCTTGTCGGCGGTTGGGGAGCGGCAGGTCTCGAGGACCTGCTGAGCTTCCGATACCCAATTCTGAAGCTCCTGCAAACCCTGCGAGAAGAGCTGGTGCTCGCCGACCACACGCTCCACCCTGGAGACCTTCTCCTGTACAGGTGAGGAACACAGGAACTCAGATCACACAACCTCACCTGAGGACTGAAATCCCTCTGGAGAACCCAGAAGCTCACCTTGGTGCGGTTGCTGAGGGCCAGGTAACGCGCCGCCAGCTGGCAGACGCGGTGAACGAAGCCTTTTCCCGCCGCCTGACCTTCCCACAGGCTGTGAGCTCGCTCCCTCAGGACGCCCAGCTCCGCCTCCATACCCAGCATCTCCACCAGCACCGCCTGAAAGCCAGAGTGGGGCGGTCGGGGACCGGGGACGAGGGGGGGGGGGGGTAAAGACATAGAGGACAGGGTTCATATGGGGGAGGCAGGGGGGGTCCTAATACAACTGCATGCAGACACAAGGAACCACAGCGTCTGTCTTCAGGCAGAAAGTAAAAGTGGACGTAATTACAGAAGGCATTCCATCAGCAACGTCCTGCTGAGAACGGACGGGAACTTAAAGGACAACGCAGTACAGACGAAGCTCACGAGGACAGGGAGGCGTCCAGATGCAGAGCACTGTAACAGGATTACACAGCGGAGGGAGGGGGCACAACAGGGTGATGGGATTAGTCCCCTAAATGCACTCCAGGTGCATTATGGGAGCAAACACAGCACCTGTACACAGCACTCTGCAGAGACCACGTCTTCTGAGTCACCTTCACAAAAGACCTCAAAGGTAACGGGATAGGACTCTGAAGGAGGCAACATCTCAGACACAAAGCTGAAAACCCCCGATTCAGCAGAATCCATGCTGAGAGAGGAGACCTCATTACCTCAGACCTCATCACCAAAGAGTTCAAATGAAGCCTGATCGTTTAAGTAAACACACAGCGGAGGGAGGGGTCGGAGTTCCAATTCAATTATGACGATACAGAAGAGACTTCAGAGAGCGACATCAATCAAAACCATCGAAGACCTGAGTGGAAATGATGTTCATCCACCGTGACTCCAACAATCATGATCCACCCACCAGGAATCCACCCACTATGTATCCACCAACATCTCCACCCACAACTCCAACCACCATGTCTCCACCCACAACTCCAACCACCATGTCCCCACCCACATCTCCAACCATCACATCTCCACCCACCATGTCTCCACCTACATCTCGACCCACCATGTCTCCACCCACATCTCCACCCACAACTCCAACCATCATGTCTCCACACACATCTTCAACCATCACGTCTCCATCCACATCTCCACCCACCATGTCTCCACCCACATATCTAACCATCATGTCTCCACCCACATCTCCACCCACCAGGACTCCACCCACATCTCCACCCACCATGTCTCCACCAACATCTCCACCCACCATGTCTCCACCCACAACTCCAACCACCATGTCTCCACCCACATCTCCAACCATGAGGTCTCCACCCACATCTCCAACCACCAAGTCTCCACCCACATCTTCAACCATCACGTCTCCACCCACATCTCCACCCACCATGTCTCCACCAACATCTCCACCCCCAACTCCATCCATCATGTCTTCACACACATTTCCAACCATCACGTCTGCATCCACATCTCCACCCACCATGTCTCCACCTTCATCTACACCCACCATGTCTCCACCCACATATCTAACCATGATGTCTCGACCCACATCTCCACCCACCATGACTCCACCCACATCTGATTTGGACGTGATGGGTGAGTACCTGCAGTTTTCTCAGCTCCAGTCTCTTGGCAGGAAGATCGTGAAGGCGGGTGCTGCTTTCCTGGATGATGAGCTCCGTGGTGATTAACCAGTTCTGCAAAGGTTCCACACTCACCTCGAACTCCTGCATCTGCCTCTGAAGACCCTACACCACCAGCACCACCAACACCAGCAGCACCACCACCACAGATTAACAACACTGCACCCTCCACAGTGGACTCATGTTGGAGTAAAGTTCTACCTGTAATATGTTCTGTCTCTGCTGCAGGTTCTCCATCAGGCTCCTCCAGTCATCCCTGGCAGCGTTGGTCTTGGCCCTGACCGCCTCCACCCTGTCAGCAGGCACCACGCTGCCGAGTCGCTCCCCGTGGGACAGCACGGCGTTTAATCGGGCCTCTCCCGGCTCGCTGTCGCTCAGGAACTCCTGCCAAGCAGAATGAGGCAGTCGTCAGTCAGCCGGGCGCGACCACAGGGCGACCTCGCCCGGACCCCGACCGCGGGGAGGTCCCGCCATCTGTGAGGCGTCACACGCACCGGTTCCCTCTCATCTTCACCAGCCTCGAATCGGAGACGCAGCAGAGCGCGAACGTCGGCGGTCTGAGGTCATGCCGCAGTTTGGGGGGGTTTCGGGGGGGCGCTGATGCAGAAACATTGTTCCACATTGGAGATGGTGAATAAAAGATGACTGACCTGCATTAGACTTTACATTCCCTCTGTGTTTACGACTCCATCTGTCCCCCGCGGGCGGAGGACGTCACGCAACGTTACGATATTATATTATTATATTAAATCAGAACGCGCGGATCGTCCTCGTACGTCGGCTATGCTTCGCTTTTTCAAAAACATGACCATAAAGATCGAGGTGTTTGAGGTGGAGGGGGTTGAGGGCAGGGGGCCCTCTGAACTAAGTACCCTGCAGGATCTGCCCCCTTTAGTTCTGCTGCTCTAGTTGGTGATGCCGGGATCACATAATGCACTGTGTCAATCAAACTGGTTATTAATTAATTACGGTGCTTTATTTGCTCTAACGGATTTTCTTGTTTGTTCTTTAGAGGAGTCGCCTGATTTCCTGGAGGTGTGGTCAGCTCTTCATCCACAGTTTAACAACGATTACTGAACGGAACCTGGATTTCTATTGGACCGGCGGGACGCCCTCAATGGATTATATAGTTTTCAATTGTTGAATACAGGTTACATGATCTGTACACGGCTGTCCTACACTGTTGACACTGCTCCCCCGCTCTAGGAGGATGCGTCCCCCACTAAACCTCAGTCCTCACAAGCTTTCTTCCTTAAAATATCAACATAACAGGGAGTTTTGTCTTGCCACTGTCTCTATAACTCTGTAAAGCTGCTTTGTAAAGATGTCCAATTATAAAAAAAATACTATAAATAAATTGCACATGAACTTGAACTCACATGATGAAGGGGAGGGGCCTGCAAAACATTCAGAACGTGCAAACGAGACGTCTGTTTGTCCTGTGGGCGGAGCCTAAAATTCTAAAATAAGACTCCGCTTAGAATTAAACCCTTTAAACGACGGAATGATGGCATTACTGAAGCATTCGAAGGTAGAAACGCAAATCTAATTCTGATCTGCAGTGCAGCTCCTCCTCCTCCTCCTCCCCATCGATTCCTGCACCTCCCTCATTATCCTGCAGAGTGCAGCCATACATCATCTGCACGCATGTCCCCCTCATGCGTGTGCAGCCTCGCCGTTCACCTAATTGAGGCTATAAAACCTCCCACTCTGGCACGTCCTTGACTGTTTTGGCGAGCTCTTATTAAGGTGGCTTCCCGCCGTGTCCAATCTGGCCTTTGGCCGCGGCGTCGCCGCTCGCTTGTCATTTACCTGGATCCTCTGGAGCGCGACGGCCGCCTCCTGGACACTGTGCGGCGAGTCGAAGCACTTGGCGGTGGAGATGTTGGCGTTGACGAGCCATTGGCGGAAGTCGCGCAGGGACGAGCGGAAGCGCTGCTCCAGGAGCTTCTCCTTGTTCTGGCACTCTCTGGCGGCCCGCAGACTCAGACTGCGGGGAACGGAGAGGACGGCAGACGGGGTGAGAACCCGAATTGACTCTCGGGACGGACGACGCAGAGCCGCATTCGTCTGATTGAATAAATAAAATGCGAGCGCTAACGAAGGCTGACACCTCCACACGGCGTCCGGTCTCTGGAGTCCAACCGCCATCCAGACTCAACGCTCGATTATTAAACACGCCGTCATCTGTCTCTCAATATGTCCTCCGGCTCTCAGCTGATCAGTCTCACAGCCGGAGAGAACCTTTAGCTTTAGAAGCCATTGGAACCAACACCAGCATGTTCTCCTCTCAGCGCTAGGGATTCCCGGTTCGAATCCCATCTGGGTGGAGTTTCCATGTCCTCCCCGTGTCTGCGTGGGTTTCCTCCGGGTTCTACGGTCTTCTCCCACAGTCCAAAAACATGGCTAAAAGTCAACTGAATGCTCTAAATTGCCCCATATAGAGTGCGTGTGAGTGAATGTGTTCCCAGCGAAAGATTGCCCCCCTGTCCTGGGTGTATCTGCCCAGCGCCTGAAACGTGTCCCCTGGATGGGCATGGCGAACCCCCCCAATCCATATAATGGATGGATGGATGGAACAAACACACACTCACACAATTGCACCACCATGGATGGATGGATGGTGGTGCAGGTGTGAGTGTGTGTTCGTTCCATCCATCCATCCATTATATGGATTGGTTGGATGGATGGATGGAACGAACACACACTCACACACCTGCACCACCATGTCAGCATGACTGCAGTACTGAGATTCATCCACCACCCGAATGATACCTGATCTGTGTGTGTGTGTGTGTGTGTGTGTGTGTGTGATCAGAGATCATACCATATTCGTAGAACTACAAACCCCATCTGTATGGTTCTGACTATATAAACGTGTGTGTGTCGGTGTGTATGTGTGTGTGTGTGTCACCTGTTGCGTTGCTTGATGAGGGCGCTGACCCGCTCTGATTGGACGCTAAGGTCGGTGGTGAATCCACAGAGTTCATTCAGCTGAGACTTCAGCTTCTCCTCCATTACTTCAGCTTCCTGAAGACCCTCCAGAACTCCCTGAGACACACACACACACACACACACAGTCAGCAAGGAGCACAAACTGAAAATGCAACCCATTATCCACACACACACACACACAGCACCATTCAGCCCGCATGTCCACAAAAGCTCCAGTGTTCTTCATGGCCGGTTTTTGAGGAACCAGCGTGTCAGAGTGTGGACTTCCGTCCCTCGTCCATGAGCACGCCTGAGATGTGCAGATCCAGAGGCCCACCTCCCTCCTCCTCCTCCTCCTCTCTTCGGTTACTGCAGACGTTCTCCAGGAAAAGCGAGGGAATGGCGTTCCCCTCTGCAGAAGACTTCCCGTGCAGGACTCTGGTCCTCCTCCTGCTCCTCGCTCTTCAGCTCACTCCACCCTCTCCGTGTACTTTATCGTTCTCCATGTTTCATATTTTTAAGCCCTCTTTAGTCCCTCCCTCACTCGCTCGCTCATTCCAGCTTCCTTCTCCCCCTCCTCTCTCTCTCTCTCGCTCTCTCTCTTTCTCTCGCTCGCTCACCCTCTCGTTGGGATTCAGCTGTCAGATGTTGGAGCGCTCGAGCTGCGCAAACAAGCATGTAACATAAACAAGTCTGGACACCGGAAACCCACGATGAGAGAGAGAGAGAGAGAGAGAGAGAGAGCGCGAGCGAGCGAGCAAGAGAGAGAGAGAGAGAGAGAATGCAGCGCTTGTGAAAATGATTTTTTTAAAGGCAAACTGAAATGCCATCTGCCGTCCTCAAACCCAACATCTGCAGCGCCGCTTTTAATCATCCGCACGGCCAGAAGTGGAGGAACATCCAATAAACACCTCCACTGAGGGGGTCCTCCACTCAGAGCACCACACACACCAAAAGTATCAGGACGCACCTTTAAACCAGCGCCGACCACAAATAAAGAAACCCAAAGGTGAAGACCACCTTCATCCCGTTAGGTCCAGAGTTTTCAAATCTGAAAGTTCTAAAACCACGTTTTATATTTATATGTTCCACATGGGGGCAACACGGTGGCTTATTGGTTGGCATGTTGTCCTCTCAGCACTGGGGATCTGGGTTCGAATCCGATTCTGGGTGGAGTTTGCATGTTCTCCTCGTGTCTGCATGGGTTTTCTTCCACAGTCGAAAAACATGGCTTTAAGGTGAATTGAATGCTCTAAATTGCCCCATATAGAGTGTGTGGGTAAGTGAGTGTGTCCAATGATAGATTGTCATCCTCTCCTTGGTGCCCAGCGCCCAAAACGTTCTCTCTGGATGAGCATGGGGAAACCCCCCCCCATCGGCAGTGTCACGTGTAGGACAGCAGATATAATTGAAGTGTCTGATGTTTATAATGTAAACGAATGAAGAAAGATCTAAAGACTGAACACGAGAACGAAGGAACCTGCTGACCATCACTGACCTGCTGACTAGTGACATCACAAAATGCTGGTTAAATACCAGGACAGGTCACTGGAGTGCACGCTGTCACAGGCAAAGGAGAACAAACCAAATAACAATTTAGAGTTTTTAGATTCATGAAAAAAAGGTTTCTTAATATGAAATAACGTTATATATTTATTTAAATATTCATAATATTTATCACGGGTAATAAAGTTAATTATTATAATTAAAATCCTAAATGAAATGATCAATAAATGAGACTCTCTCACTTTGGCACGCCGACCTGTTCCAGTAAAATCTCTTTGATCTTTTGGGGTCCAGTTTGAAGTTTGACGGCTGATGTCAAAAATGCGTTTTAATCCCGCGTTCATCGGCCACTTTTAAAATCCGACAGAACCCAGCATCGGATCCCCACACGCCTCCGTCGCATCCCCGCATCCCGCTCCGGTTACCTTGGCGACGGTCCATCCCTCCACGACGGCGGTGCCGCTGTTCCTCCTCTCGGAGCGCTTCAGCCCGTCGCTCCACTCCTTCAGCCGCCGCTCCAGCCGCTCCGTCTCGTCCTCCAGCCGCTCGGCCAGACGGCGCCTCTCGCGCTCGGCTTCGGTCGCCACGGTGACGGCCGTCTCCAGGGTGTCGCGTGCCCTCAGAGCGCGCCCCTCCCACTGCTGCAGGGCTCGGGCCAACTCCAGCAGCTCGCCGTCCATCAGCTCGCAGCCCGCCGCCGCCGTCAGCCTGCAGGCGCTCTCCGCGCTCAGCCGCACTCGCCGCAGCCTCTCGCGCCCTTCACGCGCTCCCTGCGCCACCAGCTCCTGCCAAGAGGAGGGAGAGATGGAGGAGAGAGTCAGAGCCAGTGAGGATAAAGAGGGAGGGAGGGAGGGAGATACAGAGAGAGAGAGGGAGAGAGAGAGCGAGGGAGGGAGGGCAAAACAGAGGGGGGGGCAGTGACTTCTACATTCTACAGATCTATAAACAGAAAGTGGTGAACATCAAGAGGTGAGAGAACCTGCCAAAGTGCCAGAGTCCACCCTAAAACATCTTTCGAATGAGGCGAGTCAGGAACTGATGTTCCGGCGAGTGAAACCAGGTGCAGGTTCTGCAGGTCTGAAACCAGGAACCCCTGCAGCCTCCGCAGTTCCTCATTACCCCCCCCTGGAACCATGAGCCACCGTCCAACTGGAGCAGGACCTCCAAACGCATTCCGACCGGTACCTCACCCAAACCCCGCAATCAGCAGCCGGTTAAATGCAGAGCCGCCTGTAGGTGGAGCTAGTGTACCAGCACAACACCTGCAGTCTCTCATTCTGAAGGGGTTCATAATGAAATAATTAAAAATGCAGGTATTTAGGAACAATTTATTAATTACCCCTCAGTCCGTCTCCGGGTTTATTTAGACATCCGACCCTCCTGTTATTTGGGGGGGGGATTAGGGTCATGAGAGAGGGTTCGAGTCCAGAGGTTGTACGTGTTCTCAGTTGCTGTCTACAAATCTGGATATACTGATATAAACATGTGACCCCCCCCCCCCCCCCCCCCCCCCCCCCCCCCCCCCCCCCCCCCCCCCCCCCCCCCCCCCCCCCCCCCCCCCCCCCCCCCCCCCCCCCCCCCCCCCCCCCCCCCCCCCCCCCCCCCCCCCCCCCGCCGGAGGGGTCCGAACATTTCTGGAGCTCCTCCCCCTTGGACATCAGCCAATCGGTGAGCTCTCTCACAGTGGCCATGTACTTCTCGTGCTCGAACACGACGCCTTCGGAGAGCCGGACCCGTTCCTGCCGAGACAACCAATCGGATGAGGGATGTTAAAGGGGGTGGAGCTGCAGGGTTTGGGGTTTGAGGTCAGACAGGTTATTACACATCAAACAAACGACTGTTTTCCCAGAGCTGGAGTTACTAAAAAATTTAAAATTAAAAAAATTAAAAATTAGCAACTCCAGTCGTGATTAAAAATTTATTAATTAATTAAGATTGATGACGTCACCTCTGCGGCTGCCCTGACGTCATCGTACTGTGCCCTCAGCTGAGCCAGCTCCTCCTCTTTGAAGGTGGGGTCGTCTGTGCGCCTGTGCAACTCGGCGGCACTTTCCTCTAAATAGCACAGCGCCCCCTGGTGGTCCTCCACGTCGGCGGCGAGCGCGCTGAGCCTTGCGAGCTGCTGTCGCTTCTCTTGGAGACCCAGCTGCGGCTCCAGGGGCCCGGTGACCTCGGCCCCCACCTCCTTCAACCAGGTCTTCAGCTGCGCCCGCGATTCCACGAACAGCCCCCACTGAGTCACCGTCCAATCCAAACGGCTGCCAACCCAACACAGCGGTAATCAGGAAGGAGGAGCCATCGACCACCTGAAGGTCACCTCCACCACCTCTGCTCCTGCTCCCCGCCCAACGTCGCAGAGAGCCTGAGAGCCTTCATGCAACACGGAGGGAATGTCGGCTCACCTGTGGCAGCTCATGGCTTTTAACAGCAGCGCCGCCCACGAGTCCTCCACTTCCTGCAGTTTGGACCCGATCACTTCCTGTGCAGACTGCCCACTGCTCCTGATGACCAGCTCGCCCCGCCCGGCGGCCATGTTCAGCTTCACCTCGCCCTCACCCTTCATTAACAGGATGTCCTGCACACACAGTCACATTCAGAGACACTGTATCCTGGAACTTTAAATAACTGCGGCAGGAAAACGAGCAGATTAAAGAACAACATTATTAATAATAATAATAATAACTGATCCTGGGTGGCACGGTGGCTTAGTGGTTTGGCATGTTCTCCTCTCAGCGCTTGGGATTCCCGGTTCGAATCCCCATCTGGGTGGAGTTTCCATGTTCTCCCTGTGTCCGTGTGGGTTTCCTCCGGGTTCTCCGGTTTCCTCCCACAGTCCAAAAACATGGATCAAGTCAATTGAATTCTCCAAATTGCCCCATATAGAGTGTGTGAGTGTGAGTGAGTGTGTGTCCAGTCAGAGATCGGCGTCCTGTCCTGGGTGTATCTTCCCAGCGCCCGAAACGTTCTCCCCTGGATGGGCATGGGGAACACCCCCCCCCCTCCCCGCGACCCTAATAGAGGATTAAGCGGAAGAGAATGAATCAATGAATATTAATAATAATAATAATAATAATAATAATAATTGATCCTCAGGTTCAATAATAATAACACTCACAAGTAAACATTTATTAAGTTTTTACAGAAGAAAACCTATAGTGAAATCAGCTGCACCTCTGACAGTGAAGCACGGAGGAGGCAGCCTCAGTCTGAAATGGACCTTCAATCCGCATCGGAACACCGACTCAAACCATGCAACCCACAAAGGACCGAGCGAAGGCGGAGCTTAAACCCGAGGGATGTAGTGATGCAGACAGTTTACAGATCAAGCCGCCACTCATGTTGTTGTTTGATTGATTATGCCTGGATTAATTAAATTAACGTAATAAACGTTAACGCTCGGCTTTCGTTTTGAAAACGTGCATTAGACGAGCGTTTGCGTAATTAATTCAGACGATGCGATCAGGTTCCCGATGTTCTGAACTCCGACGGAACGCTGGAGCAGATGTGCTAATTACCTCCCCTGAACCCCAGGACGCCGGATCCTAATTTACTCAGCGGTTCACGAGCGCGGCGTCAGAATTACTTTCCTGTAGTGACATCACGCCTCCAACCGAAATCGGAGTTCAGATGCTCAGCCTCAGTCTCGGAAAGTCCGTACCTGCATCTGCTCCAGCCGCTCCTGCAGCTCCTCCTTGCCCCCGGTGGTGCTCTTCAGCTCCTCCAGCCGGCCCCTGACCTCCTGCAGCCAGTCCTTCACGGCCCCCAGCGCCTCCTCAAAGACCTGGTACTCCTGCAGGAGGCGCACTCGAGCCCAGGCGTCCTGTAGAAGAGCGTGGTAGGAGGACAGCAGCGCCGCGTGGTCGGCTCCCACCACAGCGCCCCCCTCTGACGGAGGCGGGGCCGTCAGACTGACCTGCTCCAGAGATGACCTGAGACACGGAAACGGGTTCCTCCAGATTTAAACTGTTCTATGATGTTCTATAATGTTCTGAGGTCCAAAAGTGTCCGCGGTACCTCCTCCTGAGCAGCCCTGTGTGAAATTCCTCCAGACGCTCCAGCTGGGAGCCGCAGTCTGGAACCCCCGGGTGACACGCCTCCCACAGAGCGGGTTCCTTCTGCAGCTTCTCCTGCATCTGCTGTAACCAGCTCCTCAACTCTACTACGTGCAGCTCGTAACTGCCGTCAGGAAGAGCAGAACCCCAGAACCATCACTTCATCTGGAACTCTGAGCAGATGTTCCAATCACACCGCGTCACTCACCCGTTCTGCAGGGTGGCGCTCTTTTCTAACAGCCTCAGCTTCTGTCTGCAGTCCACGGCAAACCCGTCCAAGGTCAGCTGACAGGACGCCAGGCGCTCCTGCACCCCCACGGCCTCAGACGTGGGGAGGTGCATCAGGAGACGCTCTCCTTCCTCGTGTAATCTGGACAGACGTCCTTCAGTCTCAGCGACTTGTTTCAGAGCGTTCTAAATTGGAGAACCACACACAGATACACACTCAGAAACCTGCAGCAGGTCCACACCATGATGTTTACAGCTCTACGTGTTCTAACATCTCCATTTCACAGTACCGCAGTCTGATCTGAGGTTCTCACTGAGGTGCATCTCTCTGGTTCTGCACAAATCTCACATAGAACTCAGAGCAGAACCACAGATTGGGGTTAGAACGTTTTTGGAGATACCTCAAACCTCTCCAGCTGAGTTTTACCACCGGGAACCGGATCTGCCTGATCTGAGGGGTTCTCTGTCGAGGCCTTCAGAGCCAAGAACCGATGATGGAAGTCCTGCGCCAGTTCTGAGAGAGAGAGAGAGAGAGAGAGAGAGAGAGCGAGCGAGGTTAAGTGAGCCCGTCAGAACGTTCTGATTTGTGAGCAGATGGACTGTGTGGGCGCGTCGGGAAGATACAGCTCCCCGTCGTCGTAGTAACCGACCAATCAACTCCCAATGAGAACCCACAGAACACACAGGAGTCTGATACCACAGGTGTGTCAGTTACATGTTTGAGACACACACACATACACACACACACACACACACACAGACACAGACATACATATACACATACACAGACAGAAAAACACACACATATACACACACAGACAGACATATATACACACACACACACACACACAGAAAAAAAACACACACACACACACACAGACAGACAGACACACAAACACACACACAGACTTATATACACACACACGTTCTGAGTTTGACTCTCAGGGATGGAGGACTGTGTGTCAGAATGGAGTGAGTTTGCATGTTCTCCTCTTGTGTGTGTGGGTTTCCTTCCACAGGTCTGTGTGTGTGGGTGTGTGTGTGTGTGTGTGTGTGTCTTAATCTGGACCGGTAACTTATACTGAATATTTCTGCATCCATCATGTTAAATGTTCTGGGATAGGCCCCAGCATCCTCCACTATATAAAGTGGTATAGCGTGCACAGTGTCCTCTCTGTTTGCATGTTCTCCCCAGGCCTGTGTGCATGTCTTCTGAGCTTCACAGCCCCATCTAGTGGACAGGAGAGGCAGTGAACAGAAGCTCTAGATGTTACATGGTGGCGCTCGGTGACCCTCTTCCTCAGGTGGTTGATCCGTTCTCGTTCTCACCGTGGAAGTTCTGCAGCAGGGTGTTCTGCAGCTCCCTCTGGATTCTCGTGGCCTGCTGCGCGGCAGTGTTGCTCCTCTTCAGCAGGTCGCCGATGCTCTGCCCGAGGCGTGTGAGGTTCTCCGCTGGATGAACTCTACAGAGTGCGCCGAGTGCCTCAGCCACCGCCTGCAGACCTTCATCCACCAGCTTCTGCTCCACCTGGAGGTTCTAGAGTAACGAGACCCCCCCCCCATCACCAAGACGTCATCGACATCAGTAAGGAGTTTTTCAGGTTGTTGGTTCTTCATCACAGACCTCGAGCTCAGCTGCCGTCTGTAGGTCATGTGACCCGTCCAGCTCTGCCACTCTGTCCTCCATGCCACCCAGCCGCTCCGATATCCGGGTGACCTCGTCCTCGATGTCCTCACTCCGTGATGTGAAGTCTCTGAGGACGGACGAGGCCTTCTCGTAAACCTCCTCAGCATGCAGGATGAGCTTCCTCATGTCAGCTTCGGTCGTCTGATTAAAAAACATCGTCAGGTGACTCTGAGGGTTAACGAGCGCCCCCTCGTTGTTGACCCCCACCCCCCGGACGTATGGACAGACCCTCACCTGCAGCTCAGAGCAGGTTCTCTGACTCAGTTCCTGCAGCTCCCTCACTTTCTGCTGCAGCTTCTGCAGAACCTCCTTCTTGCCCTCGAGCTCCAGCTGTGCACCAAACAAACATCTGTTACAGCCTCACCATCCACACTGCACTCTCACTCACCGCACTCTGAGGTCTGTCCTCGGACCTTGAACTGAGGAAGACCGGCGTCCATGTCGCGAGCGAGCAGGACGTCCAGCGGCCCGTCCTCCAGCTCACTGACGGAGGATGTGCTCCAGCTTTCAACGTCGTTGACCATCGAGTTGATCTCACTCCACAAACCCAGACATGCAGCGAGGAGGTCCACGTCCAGGTCTGTCCTCTCAGATGCCTGGACGAAGGACGGGGTCGGACAAGATGAATTAGCTTGCGGTATTATGGGATGCACATTCAGGTATAAACATCATTTATAAAGTGATTACAAAAAATTAAAATGAATTAAGAAAAGACGTAGACAGATGTCCACAGACAGAATGACAGAGACAGATGTCCACAGACAGAAAGACAGAGACAGACAGCCATGAACAGAGATACAGTGAGACAAACAGACAAAGAGAGTGACAGAGACAGAGACAAACAGAGAGACAGACAAACAGAGACAGATATGTCCACAGACAGAAAGACAAAGAGACAGAGACGGACAGACAGACAAAAAGAGAGACAGACAGGTCGTACATGTCTCCACAGGTCCATGATGGAGTGAAACTCGGTCTGGATCTGTTCCGTCACGGCTCCTGGAACGTTCCTCAGTTCGTTAATGAGACGTTCTGTATGAGTTCTGAACAGGTCCAGCTCGTCCTGAGTCTCACTGAACTCTGTCCTCACCACCTGAAGCTAAGGACACAGACACCATCATCATGTCATCACTCAACAACCAATCAAATTCACCCATCAGCCCTGTCACATTCGTAATAAGGTTCTCATCGTGTGAGGAACCTACCCGGCTCAGCGTCCTCCTCACGTCCTCGGGGTTCTGCCGGCAGCTCTGAGCGGAGGCAGCGGCAGCATGCGCTCTCTCCATCACGGAACCGATCCTGGACCTGAGAGTGTGGTAATCCCTGAAGATCTCCAACATCCGACTGCAGCGCTCCTGACTGAAGGGACAGGAATCAGAGAACCTTCTAGAGAGAACCTTCAAACAAATGAGTGAACGAGGAAAACCTACTCCTCTATGAGGAACCTCTTCGTTCTTTCCCAGGTGAACTGAACCAGAGCGACGTCCTGCTGAACCTTCAGCTCCAGAGACGGGTCTCTGAGGACCAGCTGCTCACCCCGTTCACCCAACCACAGCTGGCTGTGCTGCAGGGCCTCCAGCTCCTCGTCCAGCTGCTGCAGCATCCACGTCCTGAAAAGAACACGAAGGACACCGAGGGTCCACAGATGGCAGTATCAGTATCTGTTTAGCTACAAAGAAGAACATACAAAAGCTCCCTGTCTGGAATACCATATGTTGGCAGTACCTTTGCTGGAAGGACTGGGCACTGGGTTCCGTGAGCCAAGGTTTCTTGGCCCCACCCTCTAGCTCCTCAAGGCTCTTCAAAAGCAGGTCCTTGCGCCTCGTGAAGGAGCTCCACAAGGACCCCAGTTCCTCGGCCTCACTCTGCCTCGTCCCCATCTTCCTCTGCAGCAGGTGCAGGCCTGACCCCAGGTCATCGACCAGCCCCCGACAGGAGGTCCTGCCCCCCTGGTCCTGGTGCAGCTGCAGGTAGACCTTGTTCAAACTGCCGTCCAGACCTACAGCCAGCACCTCCATGGAGGTAATCTCCTGAGCAATCTGCTCCAGTTCCTCCTTCAGGTGTTCCGTTTGGTCCTGATCCCTGTGTGACTCCTGTAGAACCTGAAGACACCCGCTGGTGGACCGGTACGTCCCGGCGAAGGCCTCGAGTTTACGCAGAGTCTCCTGACGCTGCTGCACGAGGCTCTGGGCTTCAGACAAGGGTTGGAGACAGTCTTCTGTCCTGGTCTGGAGGTACTGGAGATCGACAGGAGATAAATAGGGACTCAGTTCCTTCAGGTGGTTCTTGAGGACCTCCACAGATTCTTTTTGGGTTTGAAGATCTGCGTCTTCATTCTTTAAGAGAAACAGGATGAGAGTTAACCGAGTTCAGGACGGTCCCCGATTGCGTCTTCAAACATGAAGCCTGATCTTTACCTCGATCTGAGATGCAACAGACGCCAAATCGGTGAGAGTAACTCTGGATTTGCTCCTCAGCTGCAGAAGGAAGTTCTCAGTCCACTGCGTGAGGGCCGTCAGAGCCTGAGCAAAGTTGTCCAGCTTGGTGAGATGGGACTGAAGCTCCTGAATTCTGGAAACCAAGAGAATCAAAGAGCTGGTGATCATCAGAAGTACCAGAATCCCATGCAGACTGGTCTTGAGGAGATGATGGAAATGGGGGGGTTACCGTAATGGTATGGTCATACTGAGCGAGCACCACCTCTCCTCCAGGCTGCAGTGCAGCTCTGTCAGCTCCACCACCCGATCCTCTGATGCTGTAGAGAACAGAGATTTGGCTCTGGTCTCCAACTTCTCCAGTAAAGCCTCCTGGGTGGGAACCTTGGACTGTAGGTCCTGTTCAATCACAAAATCAGTGAGTCTGCAGAACGCCTACGGTTCCTCTCCCATCACGTCTCTGAATCACCTGCAGAGTCAGCAGCTGGCCGCGGAGCTTGGTGTTCTCTGTGGTCAAGTATGGAGGATCCGAGGCGCAGAGGTTCTCTGAGGTTTCCAGCCAACCCTGCAGGACCGACAGGTCTGTCTCATATCTACAGAAACCAAAGACGATAACAAACCAGGAATTAGAACCTCACATCAGTCCTGAAGAACCGACACATAGAAGAACCTAAACTGAACTCACTGCTGCCATAACGTCAGCAGATCCTCCAGGATGGCTTGTTTCCGCGCCGCCGCGTGTGAACACTGAGTGTGGGTCTGCTGCAGCTCGGCCACGGTCTTCTCCAACCGCCCTCCGTCAGATGCCCTCCTCAGCCCCACACTCAGGGCCAGCAGCTTCGGCTGGAGGAGCTTCAGATCCTGCCACGCATCCTGGAACAGAGCGGCAGCGCCCTCACATGGTTTAAACCATCCTCACTGAGGACATTGAGTTTACAACAGAACGGTAACTCTCGTCCTGTATGGACGTTAACACACCATGTGATCATGAAGAACCTGCTGGGTCCCCGCGGTGGACATGCAGCCCGTGATGGGGGAATGGAACCGATCTGTCAGATCATTCAGCACATCGCTCACCTAAAACCAAACAGCAAACTTGATTAGAACTGTTCCCTCAGTGATCACGATGGGTGGTGTTGACGGGGTTGTTGTTGTTGGTGGTGGTGTTAATTGTGATGGTGGTGATAGTGCAGTGTTAAGATAAGATTCACCTTTATTTTCCCCACAGTAAGGAAATTCGTTTGTTGTAGGTGGTGGTGCGGTGTTGTTGTTGTTGTGGTGGTCATGGGTGGAAGGTGGTGGTGGATTATTCTTGAGGTTGGTTTTAAGTGGTAGATAGATGGTAGTCCTGTGTTGTTGAAGGTGATGGTGCGGTGTTGTAGTTGGTAGTGGTTGTAGGTTATGGCGGTGGGTGGAAGGTGTTGCCATTGGTCATAAGTGCAGGGTGGTGGATGCCCTGTTGTAGGTGGTGGTGGTGATGGGTGGTCGTGGTGTGGTTGTAGGTGTTGGTGCGGTGGTGTTGTAGTTGCTGGTGGTGGTGGGTGGACGGAATACCTCGTTCATATCTTCTGAGAGCTTTGCATGATGTAGAGAGCTGACGTGAAGCTCCACCTCCCTTTCTGTCGTGCTGTTCTTAAGCTCCTCCCAGTTCTGTCTGATTTGGACGAGACGAGCCTTGATGCGCTCCGCCTCTCCAGGAGTAAGGTAAGGAGTCAGAGCCTCAGACTCCGCCTCCAGCCGACCGAGGACGCCTCCCCTCTGCTTCAGCCCCGCCTGCAGCTCCTAAGAACCACGGAACAAAAGCCACACCCCGTTCACAGCGGCTCCACCCGCAGCCGTCCCCAAACTGTCCCCACAGAACCCGGAACCCTGTGACGGTCCAGAATGCCCTGCGGCGAGTTAGACTTCATGCGGCTGTGACGATGCCTCGTCCTGACTAATTAATATTCATTAATTAAAAGCATCAGGCAGAACGGACTCTCTAAACGAAGACCCGACGTTGTGACTGATTTTTAAACCTCTTCACCTCCACACTGTGAATCTGTTGTTGCAGTGGAGCGGCGGTGGCGCTGACAGCCTCCAGCTCTCTCTCTCTCTCGCTCACCCAGCAGGAGAACTCCTCCGACTTGCTGCTGAAACGCCTCCACCGTGTCTGCGCCTCCGTCAGCACTGAAACCCTGCAGACCAAAAAAATATATAATAAAAAAACGAACAAAGACGAGGAGCTTCCAACTTCCCCAGCAGACAGCCGGTGCATTTCCATACACCCCCCCCCCCCCCGGCCATTAAGATCCACCGCCTAACGAAACCCACAACCAAAACCGATCAGTCATCAGCATCACAATCTTCCTGGCGAATCCTCTGACTTTCAGGGAAAACCCCTGAAAGCTTCCAGAATTCCAGCGCCGCTCCACGAGATCAATTTCCTTCAATTATAAAAAATGAGATTTATGTTGCGAGGGAACGCTTTAAAGTTTCATTTGTATAGTTTCTTATTCTGTCGATGCCCTCTGCACGACATATTGAATCGACATAATTTTTTTAAAACCATTTTTATTTAATTTTTGTTTTTTTTTTTACATTAAAAATTCATGTTCTATATATATATATATATATATTTTTTTTTTTTTTTTTTTTTTATGTTGTGGATGTCCGCTCGGTTCGTGTGGAATTTTCTCCTTTTTGTTTTTAATTTCTTAATAAAAAATGCAATTAAATAAAATAATCATAATTATCATTCATCCGTAAGGAGGTGAGGTTCCCTATGCCCATCCAGGGGAGAACATATTGGGCGATGGCCAGTTACACCAATTGGCACCAACCTATCACTGGACACAATCTCAATATGAGGCAATTTGGAGAAGTCAATTGACCTTAATCCTTGTTTTTGGACTGTGGGAGGAAACCCACGCGGACACAGGAGAACATGCAAACTCCACCCGGACTGGGATTCCAACCTGGGAGCAGAACATGCCAAGAACTAAGCCACCGTGCCGCCATCATAACAATTATCATAATAATCATAATAATAAGCGTATAAAGTGTGCGTGTGCGTACATCAGGTCCAGGTTTGTTCGTACGTCCTGGAGTCCGGTGTGCGTCGTCCTCGCCTGCTCACGCAGCGGAGCCTCGTTCTGAGAACCCAGCGTGATCTCAGCCGCCGTCTTCACGAGCGACTCCGCCGTCGCCATCAGCGTGCCAGTCTGAGTGTGAAGCTCCTGAACACACACACACACACACACACACACACAGGCTTTCCACAGGGTTCTGGAGTGTGTTCTGAGGGCTGGGGTGTGTAGGTGGGAGGTTCTCACTCGAGCGAGATGGAGCTGGGTGCTGAGGTCCTCCAGACTGCTGAAGATACGACCTCTCTGCAGAACCGGGGTGGCTCTGCATACAAACTGCCACACCGCCTCTCGGTCCTGATCAAAGTCCTGCCAGGCGCTCACGGCGGCCTAACACACAGACACACACACACACACACACACACACACACACACACACACACACAGGTCCCTCACAGGTCTGAGAGCTGATTAAATAAAAATGATTTGATTTGTTTTCTAACCCAATCGTTCCATATGTGAGGGTTCTCATACCTGCAGCTGTTCCTCCTCCTCTGAACCTTCACATGTTCTCCTTCTCTGGAGTCTCTGCTGCTGAAGAAGGGGGCGGGGTTTTAGATTGTGATTTTAATATTCATGTGAGGGTAATGTGTTTAGACTTCATTATTCACGCTGCTCATTCATTATTCAGGCCGGCGGGTTCAATGCTTCTGAACAGAACGAGGCGCTGGACGAGGTTCACCTGGTGGACGAGGAGGAGCTGCCGGGCCTCCACCAGGCTCCCCGCGTTCAGGATCCGTCTGAGCTCCTGGATCGGAGACGAGAGGTTCTGCTGGGACACGTCGTCCTCGCCTTTCTCACTCTGGTCATCCAGGGACATTGCCTTTAACACACACACACACACCGATCAATTAGTCACCTGTGAGTGTCAGATTCTGATTTAGAACCTCGCCGTGGGGCGGAGCCTAACCCCCCCGTGTGTTCTTACATCATCAGGAGAGGAGAGCAGGGGGGTGAGTCTGTTAGAAAGCTCCTCCAGAGCTCCTCTCTGCCTCAGAACCTCCGTGTGGACACTCAGCTTCTCTAGAACCTCGAGACGAGATCTTAACCACTGCAGTTCCTCCTCCTGAGACCTCAGAACCTCACGCTGCAGAAAATTAAGTTACAAGATCAAAGTGGAAATCGGGGGGGGGGAGGGGGGGAATGGTGTAACATGGTGGTGCGAGGTCTGAACCAACCTGCGAGGTCCAGCTTTCTCCCTCTCTCTGTACCAGGTGCTGAGAGGACAGCCAATCAGAGAGCTGCTGAAACCTGAAACAGTGTGAACACACGACCTCATTTCACATTTAATGGACGTTCCAGAGGGTCTCACATGGGGACGCCGTCGCGAAAAACGAGCTTCCGAAAGTCTCTGTGATTAAATCCGACCGTCTGAAGGTGGAACTCTTTAATTATATGAAATGTGTTCCGGTGTAGTTCCAGCTCTGCAGGATGTTCACACTGTGTGTTCTGCAGGTGGAACCTACTGGAACTCCATTACAGAGCTACAGAAAGTATCAGAACCCTACAGAAGGAACGTCCAGGGTTCCGTCCTTGGGCAGCTACATGTATGCTCTCCCATGTCTGCATGAGCTTCATATAGAAACATTTTTATCCTTTATTAAACTGCCACTGGTACCTTTATTCCTGGAACTTAATAACTTGGTACTGGTACCTTTATTCCTGGAACTATTTGGTACCAAAACTATATAATTTGTCACTACACAAAACCAAGCTAAAACTGAGAACCTTTTGTTGAAGGAACCAGAAGCTTTGGTTTTGGTCTGGAGGTTCTAATGGAACCATGGTCCTCTCACCTGAGGTTCCACTCGCTCCACTTGTCCGCTTGCTGCTGGAGTCTCACATGGGTTCTCACCACTTCACCCCTGACCTTCAGCAGATGGTCTCTGGTCTCCTGCAGGGCTTTGTGCGTGGCATCGTTCTCGGGGAGTTTGTGGCAGAGCTGATCCATCATCTTCAATCTCTTCTCACAGGAACCCAGTGGATCTTCACGCTGGAAAAAAGCCTGAGGAACCAGAACCACGAGCCTCGTCAAGACACGGAGGCCAGAACGTTCTCTTAAATTTGTTTCCCTACATGTACAGGCCTGAACTCTCACCCCCTGGAACTCTTTACTTAAACCTGACAGAGGGGGGTTCTGCAGTCCCTAATGGTTCCTAATGGTTCCTAATGGTCCCTGATGGTCATGGACGTTGGTTTAATGGAAAATCAATGAAGATGAAGATGAATGAATCTGTAACTGACACCGGGATGAACACAGACTTAAGGTTGCTGAACACTTTGATCCTGGAACTACATGCCTTGGTACAGGAACCATAACCTATGGTGCTAAATTTAGAATTTTTGATTGATGTTGCTGGTTCTATGATCTCACTCGGTGTTCTGTGATGACTCTCTCACTGCCGGCCGTGCAGAGAGTCTTCTCCTCCCTCTGCAGCTCCACCCTGCACTCCTGTAGTGATGTCATCACCAGGCGCCTCTCCACCTCCACCCTTAGTCTGAGGAGATGGGCGGGTGCTTCAGCCTGGATGTCCTGAGGAGGCCACACACATAATAATCCAATTTATTGATTTAAATGTGCCTCAGTGACCACAGAGGGCACCAGATCTAAATACCCCTGTACCTTCCACTGTTTGTGAAGCCTCCTGACGGACTCCTGAAGGTCCTGCTGCTCCTCCTCAGGCAGGATGTCGGTGAGGTCATCGCACGCCTTCAGGTACGCGTTTAGAACCCGCTGGTCCAGCCGGCTGAAAAAGTCCTGACCAGAAACATACGGGCTCCTCACAGTTAGGAGGAGAACGTTGGGAGGTGCAGGCAGAAGGAGGAAGGAGGAAGGTCTTACGGTGTGCTTGCTGAAGAGCTCGGCTGGATCTCCTCTCTCCATCAAACACGCCTGACCCACCCTCAGCGTCTTCTCCAGCTCCGCGCGAGACTCCTCGAACCTCCGCGTCAGGTTCCCGTTGGCCTCTGCGACGCTCCTCCACTCCAGCGCCTCCTGCATCAGCGCCTGAGGACCCAACAGAACGTTTACTTAATCCATCCCAGCCCTCCGTCAGAACGTCTCACCTCCCGCTCCATCAAAAGGTAAAGGGAGGTCCCAACCTGGGCGGTGGTCTGGATCTCCGTGACCCTGTTCTGCAGGAGAGACGTGTCGAAGTTGTAGAGGGTCTTCGTACAGCACAGCGCCCTCTGCAGGCCAAGGTAACTGCGCTCTACTGCGCACACACACCGCTTGCAGCTCTGCTGCTGGGATAGTAACTCCTGCGCAGCACACACACCAATCAGTGCGTCCGATACCGGAGCACTTAGACAGCCAGTCACATGACCCCCACCTGGTTCTTCTGCAGATCGTGCTGCTGAGTGATGATGTGGCCGGCGCGTTCCGCCATCTCGTAGAAGGCTGAGATTTGGCGCTCCAGCTCCTCCAACAGAGGGAGAACCGTCCGGCACTCTCGCAGAACCAGCGGACATTTTTCCTTTATCTGAAACATAAGTCGAAACTCGGTCTTATCCCACTACTTTATGCTCAGGATGCTCAGGGTGTAAAGCACATCGCCAGTGGACTCAGGAGCAGTGGAACCAAATCAAATTTCTGCATTGACGACGCCAGGAGAACGCTACCTGCTGAGGGTGGGGCCCTTGGGGCCCTGAGTTTAATGTAGAAGAACTTAAAATGAAAACATTAGAAGCACCTTGTAGAGCTGTCCCTTCATGACGGCCATGTTGGTGAGGACGCGTTTCCCGTCTCCGTCCACAGAGTCCCGCGCCCACAGCTGAGCGGCACGCGTGGCCAGTTTGTACTGCGCCTCCACGGCCGGGACCCTGTACCCGAGCTCCTGCATGAGGGAACAAACAAAGGGGCGGCCTTTCAGAACGGGAGCGTACGATCCTTCATGCGCGACCTTTACGGCGGCGACGAGGAAATAGATCACGTATGGATATTTCTGCCGGTTTGAAATGTCATGGGCAGGTCTCCCCCTGCTAGCCGAGTGTGAGAGCGCACGTTTACATCTCTACCTCAACATCCCGAACGAAGACGCTGACGTCCGGTAGGGACACCTGGATGGGCGAGCTGAGTCTGGACATGGAGGCTTCCAGAAAGCGCTGGATGGAGGCGATGGAGTCGCGCTGCTCTCTCTCACTGTGGGCGTCGTGAACACGGGCGTACTGCAGAAACCGGGCGGTGATTAGACACAGACGCACACACACACACACACACACACACGCCATAATAAAAGCCCCCTGACCTGCTTGGCTCTGCTGAACAGGTCCCTCCACCTCCCGTTGAGGAGCAGCAGCTGCTGCTTTAGATCGCGACCCACCGCCTCCTCGCACGTCTCGATCAGGAAGTTCCCCGCCGCGTTCATGCTGAAGTGCTTCTCCAT